>JAPEVG010000112.1:0-40143 GCA_029747595.1 Trametes cubensis
GTCACAGGAGATTCGCGTCAAGCTTGTTGCCAGCGAAAGCGAGTGGCCAATATGCGTCAAACAGGGGATTTAGTGTCAAAACCAAGTCCGCAGAACGATCTAGACTGACTTTGGGTGCTCAGAAGACAAGAAAATGGCTCGAAGTACGCCCTGATAGCACGAATCTTCCAATGCCCGCAGGCTCTGTGCGTTTTGTGCGTTTTGCGCGGCGCGCGCGAAAAAGGCGCCGACGCATTGATTTCGAGAACAGCTGTATGCCTGGATCAACGATACCCCGGAACTGATCTCGCTCTAGGTGTTGTCCGTGGATGCTGAGCTCGACGCAAGAGCTTCGCAACGCTCCCAGGGGGACAACCAAAGGCAACTGGTGTAAGAATCCACGAGCGTCTACCTCTGTCCAGGACTGGAGCGAGGACAGGCCCACGACTCGCGAGAATTCTAGCTACGGCGAGACGGATCCAACGCTATCCTCTCCGCCTCTGTACACTCCGGCACCATTCCGCTTCCGGAGACTACATGTCTCATAGACAATCCCCGCATCATCATGAAGCTCTCGCTGCTCGGTGGGTGCACTCTATGTTCCAGACGATAACGCCCGGGACGTTCCTGGTGCTGTGTCGCTCCATCCGACGAATCCCTGGCTCATCTTGCTCTACGGTGATGAGGACGACGCTAGCTCGCGCTCAAGCTCAGCATTCGCGGCCGGAGATAGAGGCGTCCATCCGACACGGTCTCACCCCGTTTACTTCGCCCTGAGCCTCCTCGGTGGCAAGACCGTCGAGGACATACATACAGCCTCGGATATCACATCCCTCATACGCTCCCTCGTAACGTTTCGCAATTCAAATGAGAACACAGGTGAGAGCTCGCACCCGCGCCGCGACGTCCACCTCGGGGGCCGAGTTGACGCCCAATGGCCGTTGATCAGGGATGAAGCTCAAGAGGCGCCGTCGTGTGGCGTTCATGACTACCCGGACGGATATCGTAGCTACTACTGGCGGCCTGTCCTCAGGACGTCTTGGCCTTGTCAGATCGGCGTGCGGCCTACTCCTCGTACAGACCGGTTCACGTCCGACTATGTTTGATGTATCGTAAGTGAAAGTATCTCCATTGTAGTTTGAATTGATACCACACGAGCATGTTCGCCGTCTTCTACCGTCCAGATGCAAATCAGTGATATTTGTTCTACTGGTCTTTACCCGTCAATCGTCGATTCGAATTTTCGTGGCCCCAGTTATTGACGGCAGGGCCTCCTCCGCTTCCATAGGCCACCTGCATGGATGTTTTGATGGTGGTCGTACATGCTAGCATCCAAGGACGGTGAATATGCTCGCTACCAGCTCTCCCGTATATCGCGTGCGCTATCCCGTTCCTTCCGTAATAGATCATCCGTCTCATAACCTCTAAATCCAATGCCAGTAGGCTGTCCGTTGACGGCATTGGATCGCCCTCGGCACGGCGATGCTGACAGTCGATGGATGGCGGAACGGAAACGTCTCTTGAGAGGACGTGGGCTGCGCCCCTGTCTGAAGTTCATCTCTGGTAAAAGTGTCGTCGAGCGCGAGCAATGGACGTGCACCTCCAACAGGGGCGGAGGAGCATTGGGTATAGGTACATTTCTTCTGGAGTTACAGCTCGCCTTCCGAATTGTATGATATTTTCATAGATGAGCGATCGTACTAGATGTTTGTAAAACGACGATATCTTCCTGGTGAAGTTGTCAACAAAGAGCCCCAGCCGCCTTGCGACGACGGCACTAGCCTGAGCACCTGTGGGGATGGCCGTCGCTCCACTGGCGGCGTCCACGCAGTGTCTCTTGTGCCGCTTATATACTAACAAATGCAAGTAGTCTGTGTGAACATACTTGGTACAGATACAAATCGCCGTCAGTGGTATCGAATTGTCGCTGGCACAGGAAAGAGACAGAACAGAAGGGATACATGGCGCAGCCGCCAAAATGTCCAAGTCGAGCTGTGGTCTCAAGGAGATATCCATCATACAAGTTGAATTACGGTGCGAGGAAAGTCCCAACGTCCATCAACCCCGTTTCCGAGTAAATCCACGAGCGGACCGATGATCACCTTCTCTCTACACTGCCAGCTGCTGACTTCGCAGTACCCAGCTCTTTGGTAGATCCCAGTATACTCGGATGATGAGCCGACAAGCGCGGTATCGGATTGTGTCATGTACAGGTGGACCACGAGACCGCGTACCTCCCTGCTACTACTGTCTTCATGCCTGTAGAGAAGTGGAACGATCCACATAGAGGTACTCTCATCCATCTGGATATCTCCTTTGTCGTCTTCATCCAAGAATACGCTGGAAATGGAACGCAGGTAGTTGAGATCGTATGGGCCGAAGAGGGGTGTGCGGAGGAGGAGATGACCGGCGGTGACCCTACCGAAAGGTAGTATAGGGTCCTCTGGCGTGGTAGCGCATTCAACGACCTCCGACAAGGGTATATATTCTTCTGTTGAGAAGTGGCTGCCTCTGAATTGTACAGCATGGCCTTGCGCTGCCCATGACCACGACGGCGCGCAGGGATCTCCCAGGCTACAACGCCCAGTCTGAACCCATTGGTACCAGCAGAGGTCGAACAGAAGGGAGTCGCGCCACAGGCCAGCCAAGTACTCGGCTTGAGGACCGAGCGCACGGTCAAAGAATTCAGCTACTCCAGCGCATGCGACCAGTTTGTCCTCCGCGTACGACAGGGAGCGACGCGAATAGTCGTGGACGATTTCAGCCCAAGCCTCGTGGATGAGCTTCCAGTCGTGTGTGCCGCGTACGACAGACGGTTGGGGGTGGAAGATGAGGTCAGGGATCGGTGGATATCCAATATAGTGGAGGGGGTCTTTCTGCGACGTGCGGCAGCTGAACACGATGACGTCCGATATGAATAGCAGGACGCGCGCTGACATGAGCTTTTCCTGCAAGCACCACGCGCGATGCTGGGTATGGCTGCCAATCCCGTGGTACGCGAAGACCCTTTCTCTAACTTGCCGTCTGTCATGGCTGATCGGATAGGTGTCCTGAGAGAGGAGGTCCACTGTCAGCTGCCGTGGCCTTCCCTTGTGGCGTCGAGACCAGGCGAATTGCAGCCACTCCGACGCGTCCATGGGTATTCCGCGTGAATCGCCCAGGAATCCTTCGGAGGCGCGCTCCGCACCGCCCGCATCGATCGTCAGGAAAGCGTGGCGGTAGACGTCCCGCATCCCAGCCAACTCCTGGTGCTTGTCCTCACGCGAGTCTTGTATGATGCACATACTGTCCGTCCACAGGTATCGGATCCCGAGGCCGTGTGTGACCCGTATTGCGTCGACGATGGTCTTCGGAAGCAGCGCGAGATCGATAGTCTTCTGGTAAGTCCGCAGGTTCTCGACGGTTGTACGGTTAGGTTGCTCTCCACCCCAGACATAGCTCAGTGCGACGTATTGCACTTGAGGGTCCAGAGCACCTGTGTCGACAACGCGGGGGCGGAGAGGGTCTGAGCAGCCAATCAACCGCGCAGGGAGGGACGCCTCAAGTCGGGCCCATTTGGAGAAGTCTCGACACGCCTCGTGTTCCCGCGAGCACTCCTCAGCGCGTGCCTTCGCCCAAGACAGGGCATCGGGGATCGTCACATGTACAGTGCCGGCCCAGTCTCTGATCCAAGCAGTTGCATGATTATCTGGGTATTCCGTATTAGTCCGCCTAGCTCAGTTCAACGAGACGGGATGCGGATTGCAGTACACACCTGCGTTGATAGAGAGCCTGAAGTCACGCTGAGGGTTGTCGTCCTCAACTATGACTACTGTCAACTCTTCATCGGCGCGCTGGCTGCCGCACAGTTGCCCCTGTGTCCCGACTCGAACGATCATCGTCGTCTGGGATTGGCCCTCGAACCACCTTATCATCTCACCGAAGATTTCCTCCCCAAGAGACCGATACCACATGCAGCCGGAGCTTTTGCAAGCAAGTAGTTCGTCATGCGAAATCGTGTAAGTGGCTCCTTGGGACCAGCCCACCTGATCCGATATAAAGCGAACTGGGGCGTCCCGAAGACCAAACCCTGTAGGGAAGACATATCTCCAGCAGTGATCACAGACGTCATGTGGCTGCATATCGAGTTTGTAGTACGACGGTGGAGCCCATGTTGAGTCATCATCGCTTTCGTCGATGGATTCCGCGTCGGAGAACGCTTTGGCCGCTGAAGGACTAGCTGCGGCACTAGTAGCCAGTTTCGCGGCAGGGGACCCCAGAGGGTTAGAATGAGGCAGGATGTGCTGAGACTCGGTTTCTGAGAGTATTCCAACGGACGTCGAACAGTACGTGATTAGAGACTTCGTCAGACGAAATGATATATGTCGGAGACGTACCGGCTGGTGAGAACACTTCCGATCTTGTCGTGATATTGAGAAATCCGTTGTTTGAGAAAGTGTTGTCGCGTTGAGCCGTGCCCAGTGAGCGACCATGGCAGTCCATTGCAGTAACTTGAAGCGCGATAGCTTTCTGAGAATTGTTCACAGTTGATGCATCCGACTCCAGAGTCGCTGACAAGCAATCACGACGGGATACGCTGCGGCGTTTACCCGGCTGTTCGAACATAACGGATTGACAGAGAGAGAACGTGAGGAGCTGAACGAGGGAGAGTTTCAAAATGAGGCAAAGCCCTCCGCGTTGATCAAGCCTAAATCAGCCGTAATATACCTATATTATAAATAGTCGTCTTATCTCCATAATATGAGTGCCCTCCCGCCACAACCTGTGCCTGTCGCTCATCCGACTCGTTGTCCCGCTCACTTGAAGGGTTCATTCTCCACTATGACTTCAGTCCATATCTCAGACATCGTTCTAACTCTATAAATTGCCTCTCTATGTATTCCGCATAATGCGCCCCTCGGGCGCGTATCTTCCATATGGTTTCCGGCGACGACTGTGATCATTCCTGCGGGACGGGCAGTCTCGCACCGCACTCACATCTCCTGCGTTCTGATACCATGTATGACCATGTATTAGCGTATACCTAACGTGCCAGACACCCCGGGTACTGTAGTTCGATACCAACTCGTCGTCGCCCAGCTCGCATCTCACTTCGGCGCGTCTATCGCGGTACGTAGAATTCTACGTACCGCGAGGCCTATGCCATGGATGATAAGATGATACGTTGCGGCGCGGAAGGCTATTGGGAGCCGATGATAAGCCTTGGGCTTCCACCCAAAAGTACGTTCATGTTGATATCGTCTAAATTCCACTAGTCTGTTCAAGACGACTGGACGAGGACTTATGTTGCGATTCGAGATCTGTCCCAGACTCCAGTGCGAGCATTCTACAGTTGAACATACTGCTGAGCAATGAAACAGTCGACAACGACTTTCCCTAGCCCTGAAAGAGGCACGTTCTGCTCTGTGACATGCGCAGGTTCACTCAAACCACCGAAGAGACGCACCTTTTGGCGGGCTCGGGGATGGTACCGTTTCCAAGCTCCTAAAGTCTCTTGGGCAGATGCACCAGCAACACAAATGACGACGTTGTACGTCGCCCCGGCACGGAGAAATGATTCAGGAGGCCGCTGCAAGGTCGCTGCAGATGTCGTATGGACACAGCTCGATATTTTCGACAGTCCAATAAGGATCCATGACCTGACCGGTTCTCGCCCCTCTCTACAGCGTGCGATTGGATCTGCAGAAGATGTAGATTTGCACCTGCCGCCGGGGTCAGCAAAACGCAACGGGCACTGACAATGTGATAGAATCGTACTTGTCGTGGCGTATACCGCGTGATCGGGGAAGAGCCGATGGGGTAGATAAACGATATGCTGACGATCTGAGCAGGTGGGAAGGCGAGACTCGTCTAAACGGACACATTAAACAACCCCACGAGATCGGGAGCGTGACTTCGCCTCGTAGGTTGAGCATCTGTGTACGGTAGGAAGGTACTTACTGAGCGATAGACTCTGGCTCTGGGTCGATTGGACCCTGTCGAGTCTGCAGACTCGGTATGTACAGCGACATGTGGTGGCGAAGGTCTCTTACTGCGTGTGAGAGGCATTATGGACTCGTCCGTAAATGTCTGAAGCTGCCCACGTGGCGAAACTGTAGTGTGCTTGCACGTTGAATGTTGGCCTCCGGATGCGACGACGGCGTCATGAGCTGGATCAGTTGGTGTGAGTACGGGGGAAACTATCAAGAGAGACCGACTATAAGTCAGCCCTCTTGCAAATCTTCCAGGTAGTGGTATGGTGGAAGCGACGACTGATTGAGAAGCTGGGAGGGCGCTGAGTGGGTAGGCGCCAATGACGTCCCTTGTGAACGTCTGTTTGCAATGTGGCACCACCAACCAATCGGCGACGCATGCGAGTTTCAGTCTCGCCATATCTCCTCCTCTCCCTTTCGTCCGCTTTCTCAGTACGTCAAGTGGGAACTAGCCGTACGTACCGTCGCAAATCTTCATATTACTCGTTGCATGCTGGTGCAACGTCGTTTGTATTGGGCTCTCCTTCTAGCTCGCTGCTCACAGCTGGTTCCTTGCAACGATCTACGTTCTCAGTGAGTATCGGTGTGCTGCTCCTATGGTAGGTCCCGTGCGTTGTTGTCGTCACGAATCGGAGCGCAAGGCACTGTGCACTTGCGTCGAGAGCTCCGCTGTTGTACAACCTCAGATACTACGTTTCTCCATGGTGAGCGATCCCCGGTTCGCCATATATGACACAATAACATAGCAAGGTAGGATCTTCGGGTTCGTTCATGCTCTAGCGATCGGACGTACTGTGTGAGGACGAGGGAAATCGTCGCGCCGTATCATCCACGGATCACTGAACATTCAGACGAAGGCCTCGGCAGTTTGTGATCGAGGGCGATGTCCAGCTTGAACGGTGGTCCTCGGCGGATTCTCATATTCCTCATATACTTGAACATTCTCCACCTCCACCTCCGCCCTCAGCTCCAGCTCTCTTTCCATCGGTACCATCCTCTCATGGATCAGCGTGATATGTTGTAATTGGAATGATGCCAGCGACTCCCTGGAAACGGACTTTCTCCACGTGCCGTCTGTGGACGTCGAGCTCAACGAGAATCTCCCGATACTCACGGCGACCCACACGGTGGCCTGAATGAAACGCGCGCCGACGCTCGTGCAGGACCGGGCCGACCGTGTTTCTAGCCTCAAGACGACGGTGTCTAACGCTATCTTGTCCTCTCCAACTCCATCCCCATCTCCTGTTACGTCTCTTGCGGGTATCATATACCTCGCCAGAATGGCCGCAGATCCTTCTTGCCGCCGAGAGGATGTATGTCAAGATTGAGCCAAGAACGCGAACAAGAGGCTTCAGGACGGCCTCCCGCATTCAATCGTGGCGGACATCCGCACGACACGGCCTCCTACCCCGTCTCCTTCATCCCAAGACCCCTTCGTGGCCCGACCGTCGAGGATCTACGTACGGCCAGACCATATTTGTCCTACGCTCCCTCGCGGCGTATCACAACTTAGGTGAGAACATCGGTGCCTCCGTCTCCAGATGCCCTCTCCATGGATGTTCCGATGGCTGTCGCTCATGCTGACATCTGCGGGCGGCGATCATACTCGTTGCCTTTTCTCCCATCTCTCCGGTACGCCATCTGGCTATTCTGTCTCATTCACCTGGGATCTTCGTTCAAGCATCAATCGAGCGAGTCACGATCTAATCCTCCAGCTGTGCCCGCGTGTACTCCGATCCCAGAGCCTGTGCAATGAATATAGGGTCCGTTGTTCGCACGTGTGAGCGTACGTCTTTCGAGCTACGCTGCAGAGCCCACGTAGATCCCTCGATACTCGGTGAGCAAACCATTGATATCGTTCGTACAGCGCGTATATGGGCCCTGTCGAGGGAGCCAGCGTCCTCGAATCATGTCAAAGCTTTCGTTTCGATCGCTACGCGCTATTAATGCATTGGGGGATCGGCCTTGCGTCGCGGTGAGGATGACTTTCGGCTATACGTATAACATGTCCGCGACTCGTCCACTTCTACCTAGCAGACTCTACGTCAAGCCCAGATCCCATTGTACGCTATCTACAGACTTCGGGGCACATTCTCCGGGGATGCGACAAGTTCAAAGCGTCGAATGAAGGCAAGACGAGGGGTGTATGTGCGAGTCTTGTCCAAGGATTCGTACCGCGCGTCCATCGCTCATCGTTGACGAACCCTCTATTCTGAACATCACGATGACCACGCGACTCATCCGTCATGATGCGGAGGACATAGTATACCACTTTCCCAGCGAGGCTTCACTCCATGCCGGCTTGCATTCGGGCCCACCTGCTGTTCTGGTCGACCTAACGTGGGTTCGCAAACATCCATCCACTCCAAGAGCAGTGATCTAACAACAGTTCCGTGACAGCCCGGAACAAGATCCCACGCAGGCTCGCATTCACGTAGATCCTGTCTCATAGAGGCATAGAGGCGAACACCGCGCTCGCGTGAACTCGAGATATGGCCTGGCGAGCAACATCGCGAGCCCATCCAACACGTTTTCGCTAACCTCCAAAGCCTATGCCAGTAGGCTGTCCGTTGACGGTATTGGATCGCCCTCGGCGCTGCGACTCTGACGGCCAATGGACGGCGGAACGGAAACGTCTCTTGAGAAGATATAGGCTGCGCCCCTGTCTGAGGTTCATCTCTGGCAAAGGTGTGGTGGAGCGCGAGCAATGGACGTGCTTTTCGGAGCAGGGACGGAGGGGCGTTGGGTATAGGTACCCTTTCCATGGGGCTGCAGCTCGCAATCCGCAGTGTACCGATATCTTCATGGGCGAGCAATCGTACTAGATACCGCGAACAAACACTGATTTCTCGCTAGTGAAGTTATCAGCATAGAGCGGCCTTGCGACAACGGCACCAGCACCTGTGAAGATGGCCGTTGCTTCACCGGCGGCGTCCAGTGTCTCTTGTTCCGCTTATACACTATCAAAAGTGAGTTTTGTACATACACATCACGGACAATGGTACGGAATCGTCGTAGGTACACGAGACAGACCAAATGGAACGGGATACATGATACGGCCGTAAACGTCTGAGCCAGCTACGATCTAAAAGCGATCATACAAGCTTGATGAGGACGTGAGGAAAGTTCCAATATACGTCGACTCCGTTCTTCAGTGAATCCAGAAGCAGATCGATGGTACGACAAGCGGCGAAATCTCTGGCAGCCGGGCTCGGCAGTAATCGCACAAGCAGAGCGAAGAACTTCCTATGTCCTCCTTTCTGCGAGCCGCCAAATTCGCAGAACCCAGCCCTTTGGTAGATCCGAGTACGGTCGGATGCTGAGCCGACGAGCGGGGTATCGGATTGTTCCGCGTAAGAGCGGACCACGAGACATTGTACCACCCAGACACAGTGGAGTTCATGCCTGTAAAGAAGTGGAACGATCCACATAGAGGTGCTCTCATTCATCTGGATATCCCCTTTGTCGTGTTCATCCAAGAATACTCTGGAAATGGAACGCAGGTGGTCGGGATCGTATGGGCCGAGGAGGGGTGTGCGGAGGATGAGATGACCGGCGGTGACCCTCCCGAAAGGTAGTAGGTGGTCCTCTAGCGTGGTAGCGCATTCAACGACCTCCGACAAGAGTGTATGTCCTTCTATTGAGAGGAGGCAGCAATTGAATCGTACGGCATTGCCTTGAGATGCCCATGACCACGACGGTGCATGGGGGTCTCTCATGCTGCAAGTATTGGTGTCTGGATCTCGGTACCAGCAGAGGTCGAAGAGAAGGGAGTCGCGCCACAGGCCAGCCAAGTACTCGGCTTGAAGACCAAGCGCACGGGCAAAGAGTTCAGCTACTCCAGCGCATGCAACCAGTTTGTCCTCCGCGTACGACAGGGAGCGACGCGAATAGTCTCGGACGACTCTAGCCCAAGCGACGTTGATTTGCGCCATGTAGTATGAATCATGTTTGAAAGAGCGTTGGAGGTGGAAGCTGACGTCAGGGATCTCTGGATCGGTAAGACTTTTCCGATAGTAGTGGTGCCGTGACCGCGTCGTGCGGCAGCGGAACACGATGACGTCAGAGATGAATGGAAGGACGCGGGTTGACATGAGCTTTTCCTGCAAACACCACGCGCGACGCCGGGTATGGCTGCCAGTCCCGTGGTACGCGTCTCTGATTTCTTCAGCATGATGTCTGTCATGGCTGATCGGGTAGGTGTCCTGAGAGGAGAGCTCCATCAGCCGTCGTGGCGTGTCCCCGTGGCCCCGAAACCAAGCGAATTGCAGCCATTCCGGAGCGTCCAAAGCTATCCCGCCGTCTTTGGAAGCAGCGCGAGATCGATAGTCTTCTGGTAAGTCGGCAGGTTCTCGATGGTTGTACGGTTAGGTTGCTCTCCACCCCAGACATAGCTCAGTGCGACGTATTGCACTTGAGGGTCCAGAGCACCTGTGTCGACAATGCGGGGACGGAGAGGGTCCGAGCAGTCGATCAACCGCGCAGGGAGGGACGCCTCAAGTTGGGCCCAGTCGAAGAATTCTTGGCACTCCACGTGTCCCCGCGAGCACTCCTCAGCGCGTGCCTTCGCCCATGCCAGGGCATCGGGGATCGTCACATGTACAGTGCCGGCCCAGTCCCTTATCCAGGCAGTTTCAGGATTATCTAATTGTTTCAGATTAGCTCGCATATCTCTGGTCAACGAGACGAGACGTGGATTTGTTACGCACCTTTGATGGAGAGTCTGAAGTCACGCTTGTTGTCGATGACTACTATCAACTCTTCATCGGCGCACTGGCTGTCACCCAGTGTCCTCGGTGCCCCGATTGTAACGCGCATCATCGCCGGGGATTGGCCCTCGAACCACCTCAGCATCTCACCGAAGATTTCCTCCCCAAGACACCGATACCACATGCAGCCGGATCTCTCGCAAGCAAGTAATTGGCCATGCGAAACCTGGTAAGTGGCTCCGTCGTACCAGCCCGTCTTAGAGGGAGACATGCGAAAATCCCGAAGACCAAACCATGTAGGGAAGACCTCTGTCCAGCAGTGATCACAGACGTCAATTGGCCGCATATTGGGTTTGTAGTACAACGGTGGAGCCACTCCGCGGAGAGCGTCGTTAGAAGATTCCGCATTGGATAATGTTTCATATGTTGAAGACGTGGCCGCGGTACCCACAGCCAGCTCTGCGACAGAGGACGACGGAGAGCTAGAATGAGGGTGGATGTTTGACTCCGTGTCTGCGAGTTCTCAATGGACGTTAAAATTCCATGTACCTGATGAGCTACTTCGTTAGATGGGATGAGATATGGCGACGTACCGACTGGTGAGGACGCATTTGGTGTGTTCACGATATCGAGAGACTCGTTATCCTGAGGGCTGTTGTCGCCTTGAGCTGTGCCCGATGAGCAAGCATCGTAGCACATTGCAGTAAGCGCGGTACCTTTCTGAGAGTTCTTGACAGTTGTTACATCCGATTCTAGAGTCGATGACAGGGAATCACGACGGGATACTTTGCGACGTTTACGCGGAGTCGATGACAAGGAATCACGTCGGGATACTTTGTGGCGTTTACGCGGCTGTTCGGACATAGCGGATTGACGGAGAGAGAATGTGAGGAGTTGGGCGAGGGAGAGTTTGGTGGGAGGTACTCGTGCAAGACAGTCGATGGCAGAGAGCCCAGTATTTTAGTAGACAAGTCGCAACGCATTGAGAGCGCGAGGCAGCGCAGCGCGCCGAGCACGAAGCCTGTTCGCTCCGAGCATGCCAGACGCTGGGCTCGATGGAGCAGATGGATTACTACTTACAATACGAGCATTCTACAGTGGCCCCAGCCATAACCGTCGAACGTTCGCTCATGAACCGCCTTCGTTCAGGTAAGCCACATACCATGCGGTTTCGCGCACGGCGGCGCCTAGATAGCCTGCCAGTAGCAGAACAGCCTTGCATCTCTGAGGCGCATTCCACCCGGTATGCCACTCGGAGATGAAGGACGAAGCATGTATGACATATTTCCGCTCCAGGTCCACCACCACGTCCACCATAGCGCCCATGTGGCCAGTCATCGAAGACGCGTTGACCAGGCCGGGTGAGGAAACGCTCGCCATATCAGAGGGTGGTCCACATGTCAGGAGGAGCCCGCTCACCATGCTTCTCGCAGCGAAGACGCACACAGGTCAGCATTGATACAAGTACCGAGACGTAAGGCGGCTGTGCATAGGGATTCCTGAGCACCGGTCGGGAGGCTTCAACAGCTTCTTATGTGTTCGATACCTCACCACACAGGCAGTGTTCATTGACATCCGTGTAACGGTCGGCTTCTTCGCTTAGAGCGGGCCGCCAAGAAGCACTGGTTCGTCCAAGGACACGAATCCTAGGAAGTCAAGTAAGATTCAGGGATGCTGAGTACGACAACAAGCACCGCAATACCTGTAAGACCCCAAACTCAGTGCTGTTTGGAAAGCGATGCTACATGGATCAGTTTGACCCGTAAGATGTCGGACTCGAGGGAGTCCGCTTGGAGGCTGCACAGTCGTATGAGGACAATCTCGGGGTACATCGTCCCGAACGAGGATGCTCCGATATTCCCCGAGATCAGCATAATGAACGCAAGTTGCTCAGATTATCTCTGGTGTGCGCCGTGCGTAGAGCGTTGAGCTACGGCCATACGGGTTGCTACTTTACGACATCTCGGCCTGAAAAGCATTTGATCAGTTACTAGCGTGAAGACGTCCGACACCTGAGTTTAGATCACGTACATTTTCTCTGTCGAAAGCGTTCACACTCGGGGTCTGCAAACAGTATATGTCACACACCTTGCAGCTCTCAACCATCCTCCGTCGTTGAGCTCACAATCCTGTTGCGAGCACTGACGACCGTGGCGTGTTTGATACGGTCCAAGGCAGCCTGAAACTTGGCGCCTTTACCTGATCCGGCAGCAAGCCACGTCTCAGGCCGACTGCTATAACATTCGACTCTTGGTGTGTATAGTCGCACTCGCGTACTAGACAGGCTCGCCTCAGTGCACTGCGCGTACACCCTTGTGCATGTACTGTAACATACCTGGACGTCCCATGCGTTAACCATAGCGGTGACCTACTGGAAGCGGCAGAGCTGCTATACCGCACGTAAGATATCGCATCAAATCCGGACACCTGATGTTGCGAGACGTGACACGGATTAGCTCCTCGTTGTGCTGCATTCGCATGCCCAGAGTCCGTCACGTCATAAGGCAGTAGATTCCGCTCACCGCGTCTGGGCCTTCAGAAGAGGAGACGGCATTCGAAGGCGGAGATGGCCTCTTGCAGTCGACGGGGTGTGCGACGGGTGCCCTGGCGCCACCGTCCACCGAGCTCGCGACACCATTCTCTGCAAAACGAATCAGCATGTCCACGTCGTCTGGTTAGATTCTGAGCACTTGCGTTGTGTTTCGAGATGCTACTCAAGCCCAGTGCGAGCTAGCTGCAGCTTCACGACCCGCGGAAACACCCCGGCACAGTTGACGACGATCTGCCTTGGCCCCAACGGAGGCACGTCCTTCACTATAGAATGAGCGGGCTTCACTCGATTCGGAAGTATATAACAGACTCACCCTCTAACGCGTGGTGCCGTTTCCGAGCTCTCAGAGGCTCGATCCAGTGACATCGGGAGAGGATTAGTCCCGTGTGCTGTGAGCCAGAAGCAGGGGAGCAGCTACGAGTGGTCGTATGCATTGAACGTGCATTCTGTCGTATGCTGGGTGTGAAGCTGGCTGAGCTCGGCGAGGGTGAAAGCAGATGGACTAAGAACGGTCGAAGACCAAGTCGCAGTCAATGAGGGCGCTCGAGCAACAGGCGCCGATGACGCGCGCTGCTTGCCATGTGGCATTTGGAGCCAATCAGCGACGCAACCGCCTGGCTCCTCTCTCTCCTCCTCTCTCTTCCTGTGGCTCTGGACCACGGAGACTCCGAGTCCCCCTGCAACGTACGGACTGGCTTCTGAACCCTATGGTTACCTCTCCATGTCTACTCAGTACTCAAGTCTCAAGCCTTTGTGTTGACTCCACTCGTTTCTTGTCCCTACCGTCTGCTTGTACTAGCTGCCTCTCTGCCCTCAACATCGTTCTCGTCGATCCCTCTGCTGACGAGATGGAGGCCAAACATACTCCGTTCTCCACTATCTTTCTCAGTCGTCCTCAGCCTACAGATCACGAGGCGTACATCTACCTCTGGAGCCTAGAATACATTCCTCGCCTTTTTTTCGTTTTCTATCCTGCTGCACCGTCCCCGGAACGCCCTCCGGTATCTCTTCCAGACAAGGTCCTACACGAAGTCTCCCGACATGCAGCGCTTGCGTCCTGCCACACGACTGGCAACGGCTGGGTCTACTTCCCTCGTGAGCGTACCAAGTATTGGTCTTTATGAGACGAAACAAAAACTATGGCCTGGCTATGTACAGTCGCCTCCGTGGTTGCCATCTTAGATGCTCTCTTCACGTCCATCGTAAGTAATTCCCCTCAGCGGCTAACGTATCAGCCGATTACGTGACCAGGTAGGAGTACATCCTTGTCGCGAATGGCACAGCTCATTCAACCAGGAATGAGGAAGTGAGATACGCTGTCAGTGTTATTTGTATCCTTCGTGGGTCACTGAAAATTCACACAGAGATCTCGACGGTTTGTGTGCTCGGCGCGCCTAATAGTTGTCGTGATACGCGGCCACAAGTGCTCTTTAACCGCATCCTATTCTCCTCACAAACCTGACTTCTCTTCGCCGTCTCATCCGTTTGCAGCTTCAGATGCCGTCCACACAAGTGCATCCTTCCCGGCGGGCGTTCCTCCGACCAAGCCATCCACTCCTCAAGCAGTACAAGACCCGTTCAGGATGGGCCTAGAACAGTGTGTAGCATAACTTGTAGATTATGCCGGAGCCACACCGGAGCCTTCTTGCTACCGGAGGTACGTACACGACGCTCAGAACGGGCGCGAAGACAAGAAGCTCCACGACGACCTCAGTGACGTGCCGCCCTGTCCAACTTATCTCTCGCCCGTGCCCTTCTGCGACGGGCAAGAACAGCTCGAGCCTAGCCCGCGCTCAAGCCCTTCTGCAGTCAGACATGCAGGCCTTGGACGTCCGCACGACACGATCCATACAAGCTTTCTTCCGGCATATTCACATGCGCCGATGAAAGCAGGGAAATCGTCGTGTAGAGCGTACGCTGACTTTTCGCTGTCGATATAGGGCTGTCCTCACACACCAGCAGAGCTATCATGCGTCACCATTTAGCTAACCATAGCTTCCACGGGCGGTCTTCTTTAGTGTCCCGGGGGCCTGGTGTGATTGCATGCATAGTCGTCGCCAGTTGCAAATGTGAGTGCCCGTCTTCCGAAGTTCGTGACAGAGCTCAGCTCCCGAGCATCTCCGTCACTAAGCATGGTTTGGTTTATGCGGTGTGCGCGTGGATGTTCAAGGTGATAATCAGTTGAAGACGAGCGTTCTACGTGTGATTGACGGCAGCCGGTACTCAGTACTCAGTACTGACTCTCTTATGTATCTGCGCGTACTCCCTAGAAATGCCGTATTCGTGGTCTTAGAAACTGGCCCCCTAAACCTACCAAACGGTGAGCCCGCGTCGTCCGAGCATCATTGGGCGGTGATATCCATCCATCGCTAAAGATGCACAGAATTACTCGTTGCAGCCTACCCGCGGTCTGCGAATTATCCCGTCGACATCGACAGTCTTCTGAATATTGCTATGTCCACTACTCGACTCTACACACACGACACATACTTTTCACGTTTCACACCTTCATTTCGCTATGGTACAATATCCTTCGCAGACCAGGTGGCGATGACTAGAGCCGACGATTTCCACGTGCGATGATATAGGATGGACCTAGAGATACAAATCGAGTCGAGGTGAAACGAATGGTACGGTTCCACCAAGAACATCCGAGCCTGTAGACACTAATAGTAATCATACGAGTTTGATCATAACACGAGGAAAATCCCATTGTCCGTCGACTTTATTTTCGAGCGAATCCAGAAGCGGAGCGATGATCTGGCCTGTTTTCTGCCCGCCGCCAAATGCGCAGTACCCAACCCTCTGGTAGACCCCATAGCAGCTCTCGGTTACGGTGCGAGTGGGCGGGGAAATGGACCGGGTTGCGCAAGGGAGGACCAGGAGACAGTGCATGGGCCAATTCTCTCGCGCGTGGGTAGGTGGATAGAGGAGGGGAATAATCCACAGAGATGTGGTTGCGTTAACCCTCTTGTCCTCGGCTGGCAACTCGACGTCATCCAACGATAGTTTACAACGCTCCCGAGTGGAACGCAGGTCCTGTGTATTGTATGGGCCGAGTAAGGGGGCGCGGAGGATGATATGACCGCCTGTGACACTCCCGAAAGGCAGCTCCGGGTCCTCTAGGGTCACGGCACATTCAACGATCTCTGCCAACTCTTCCCAGTCTAGCCAGGATGTCACTGCTGTAGGCATACCGTGTGATAGATAGGTTTGAAAGGTGACCGGGAGGCTCTGAGCTGCCCATGACCACGAGGGTGCGCGGGTATCTGCACGATATACGAACGTATAGTCAACCAATGTGTACCAGCAAAGGTAGAAGAGGAGGTTGTCGCGCCACAGGCCAGCGAGGTACTGAGTGTGAGGACCGAGCACGTGCCCAAACGCTTCGGCAAGCCCAGCGCATGCAACAAGTGCGTCTTTTGGGTCGGACAGGAGGCGTCGTGAATAGTCTTCGACGACACCAACCCAAGCAGAGTGGATTGTGAGCCAATCTCCTGAACCGGGTGAGACCGAGGGGTTGGGATGGAAGATGGCGTCAGGAGTAGTCGTTGACAGCAGTATGTCGTCAAAGACTCTGAAACCAGTTGTTGATCGGTGATGCAACATCCGACATTGAAGATAAACGGAATCCACCGGGAAGCAAAGAAGGCGCCCCGACATCAATGTCTCTTGGAGACACCATGCACGTCTTGCGGTACAGCTTATTGTGAACAGCACGATAACGCTAACCAGGAAGGAGTCGTTGTGTTCGATCCGTTCCGGGGCTTCAGGCCCAATCGTATCCATATTCAGCATGTCCACAAGCTGGCGTGGGCTCCCCTTATGCCGTCGAAACCAAGCGAATGGCAGCCAGTCCGAAGCGTTCATAGCAATCCGGCCGAGATCGTCTAGGAAACCCTCAGAGGCACTCTTCGCGCTGGCTGCGTCGATCGTGAGGAACGCATGGCGGTAGACGTCCCGCATCCTCCCCAGCTCCCGGTGCTTGTCCTCGCGGGAGTCTTGGAGTATGCAGAGGCTGTCCACCCACAAGTATTGAAATCCAAGTGCGTGGGTGACCCGTATCGCATCGACGATAGTCTTCGGAAGTGATCTGATGTCGATGCCTACCATGTAGGCGGAGAGGTTTTCGACAGTTGTACGATTCGGTTGCTCCCCTCCCCAGACGTAACTCAGCGCGAGATACCTCTCGTGCGGGTCAGAATCCTTGGTTTCGACAATGCGCGGCCGGAAGGGGTCAGAGCAGTCGATGAGCCGTGTAGGGAGAGATGCCCCGGGTCTGGCCCAATCAAGGAAATCTTGACAAGTATTGTGCTCCCGTGCACACTCATCAGCGGATGCTCTCGCCCAAGCTAGGGCATCCAACGTCTTCACGCGTAAAGTACCAACCCATTCCCTGATCCATGCTGCCTCAGGAATATCTAGATTACGTTGGTTTCAATCATACTGATAGACGAGATGAATGTAGATTGTGGTACACACCTGATCTGAGAGAAATACCGATTGCAAGCACCGAGTCGAGAACTACTATGAAGCGTTTAGCTTCCTCGAGCGAGTCGAGTAGTCCGACTGTGACCTGCAGCCTATCATCGGCCCGTGACTGGAACCACTCCAGCATGTCATCGAAAGCGTCATGCTTGAGCAACCGATACCATACGCAGTTAGAGTCCTTGCAAGTCACTAGTTCGTCATACGAGACGGAGTAGGTGAATCCTCCAAACCAGGTTCCCATCACGGTAGAATTCATCATCGCCCAGTACCGAAAGCCAAAGTGCTTCTCAAAGACTCCATTCCAGCAGTGCACGCAGACGTCATCTGGCCGCATGTTGGCTTTTGAGTACGGCAGTGGAGCCGATGGACCAGGCGTGCTATTGGCGGGCACGTTGATAGAGTTCACAAACGAGGATGCGACTGAGGTACTCGCAGTTGGTGCTGTGGCAGGGGATCGAGGGAAGACGCGTGAAGGCACAGTTTCTGAGAATGACACAGAAAGCGTTGAGTATTCATGACAGAATGAGCTGAACCGTCCATCTGGGCACGGTATAAAGACGTACTAGTAAATGGGGGCGCCTCCGGCGTGTTGAGATTCGAGAGCGGAGCAGCGGCGGAACGATGCGCGAGCTCCGCGAGCGTGCAGCTGGACTCGATATGTGCAGAGGTTTCACTTGGCTGTGACGTTTCCAGTGCCGGATAAGGAAGAGGTGTACTGCACTGAGACGTCTGATCAGAAGAGAGAATCGTCGGAAGAGAGGTCGAGGGGCTGCTTGTAGGATCAACGAGGTTGAGCACACTGAACTTGGAAGCGACCTCAGGGACAGTCTCGACGGATACCGGCGTTTGCGATGGGGACAAAACGGGATTGTTCGCTTGGACGGTATCAGATAAGGTAGCTGCAGCGGAGGGCTCGTCCTCAGGGCTCATTTGTTCTGCGGAGGGAGCCGTAGGCTGGTCGATCATGTCGGGGAGCCCGGTTTGTGGTGGAGGAACCTCGATGGATAGTGATTTTCCTTGCATAGAGTGGGTCAACGCACTCGAGATGTTGGGTCCTGGAGAGGTCTCAACCGGTGAAGGCAATCTCGGCGCGAGATGCACAAGAATAGGAGACCGTCTGACGTCTGGAGGCAAGCTGGTAGTTGAGAGCACTTCACTAGGGGTCGGGAACAGAGCAGCAGAATGGGACTTGGGGTGTTCTTCGTGTACTGCCCTCTCTGGAAGCACGGTGTCGCTTGAGAATGGTCGATCGGCGAGCACGTCGGTAGCCTGAGTAGAGACGGCCTTAGTGGCTTTCTGGGGAGTGCTGGCAGACGATATGTCCGGCTTGTGGGTAGATGGGGAGCAGCAGAAGGCTTTACGGAGGCGGAGGACGTGATAATCACCGTGGGACCCGTCCGGACCGAACGTTCGCGTTCAACTGCAGTCTGTATCCCCGCAATACTACGTTTCAATGCCCTGCTTCACTGAAGGTAGCACATTCATAGTTCACAGCGACCCTATCTCCACGCACAGGGTTGTAGTGCAGTATCGGCAACTCATACCGTTGAACCAGTTCAACTTGCTGCTACTCGCAGGTATCCTCAGTACAGTTCTACTACAGCTCCTTCTCAAACCGAAGTCTTTTGGGCGGATAGACCAGCGTTTATAGCGGTACGCATGCACGCATGCACGCAGCGGGAAAGCTGACAGCTTGCCTAGGTGCTGGAAGAAGTTTGCTACAATCACAGAAGGGACGCACCTCGCGCAGATTTTGAGCCTTAGCATCGCTTGCCAGATTCACGACAGAGACGATCTCCAAGTAGGATTCAACCAATCGGAGCATTCGGTGAGCAAGCGCTCAAGGCGAGCGTCTACTACCACGTGGCATTTCGCAACGCTCGACTCCCGATCCCTCTCCTCTAGCTGTCTACGGTGACTTTACTGCAGAATACGTGCACTTAATCTGGTTCAATCTTCTCGCCCTTGATCTTGGACAACACAAGCTGCTACTCGCTACGTGGACGTTATCGTTATTGTTCATCCTCTTGTTCTTATTCAAGAGCCACTCGTCTTCCTTCACTCAGTAATCACTCCGTAGTCAAGAGGAAAGCTAGCGGTACCGGTACACTTTTTTNCAATTCATCATTTGCGTATTGCCGCAACATGATCCTCGAACCTCTGATTTAGCCACTCAGGCTCAACTCCCTCTCTTAACCTGTTTCTCTGTCGACTCAGCGTACACTCAACGCCGCAATGACTCGGAGCGATTCTGCAAATCCTCACTAGTCGTGCGCACATCTCAAAACGCTACGCGAATCGTCACAAGAGCTATCATACAAGTCTGATCTCGGTACGAGGAAAGTCATATTGTCCATCGCCTCCGCTCCGTAGAGCACCTAGGAGCAGATCGATGATCTCCCTGCCTCCCTCGTGCCGGTCACTGAACCAACAGTACCCAGCCCTTTGGTACACTCCTTGGTTATCGGAGAGGGAGCTACCAGCTGACTCGTCGCGCTCTCCCGCATAGGTATGGACCACCAGACAACTAACGAGCCAGCCCCGCTTGTCCTGGCTTTCCGGCCTGTAGATGAGGGGAACGATCATCAGGGATGTATCCGTATGCTTGTCGTCCCGCCGATCGACGTCGTCCAGGCGCAGAGAGTTAGCCAGCTGGGAACGCAGGTCCTCGACATTGTACGGGCCGAGGACGGGGGCGCGGAGGATGATGTGGCCGCCGATGACTCGTCCAAAAGGCAGTGCCGGGTCCTCCAGCGTGACCGCGCATTCGACGACTTCCGCCAGCTCCCTCCAGTATTGCGAAGGCGTGTCAGATGCGGAGGTCGATGCGTAGGCTACGAAGAAGACAGGAGACCTCGTCGCTGCCCATGACCACGACGGTGCAAGGGCGTCTCCGCGACAGCCGACGAGGTGTTCAGTCGCTTCGAGCCAGAGGAGGTCGAATAGCAGGCTGTCGCGCCACAGGCCAGCCAAATACCTGTTCTGAGATCCCAGCGCGCTCCCAAATGCTTCGGCTAGCCCGGCGCATGCGACGAGTTTGTCCTCCGAGAATGAGAGGGAGCGACGCGAGTAGTCGAGTATGACGTCGGCCCAGTTGGCGTGGATAGCGAACCAGTCCACTGAGCCGAGCGAGAGCGAGAGGTTGGGATGGAAGACGAGGTCGGGAGGGGTGATAGTCCCGAGCACCGCGGCGTAGTATCCGTCAGCGATGCGTTGGTGGAACGTCCGGCATCGGAACTCGACGGCCTCTGATGAGAAACGAAGGCAGCGTCCTGCCATGAGCCTCTCCTGCAGACACCACGCGCGCTTCCCGGTATGGCCGCGGGTCTGCTCGACGACAGAGTTGTTGGAGACCCATTGGTGGCGGATCAGGTCGGTCCTAGGCACCGCGTTGAGGAATTCGCTGAACCGCTGCGGACGTCCTTCGTGGTGTCGAGACCAGACAAACGGTAGCCAGTCCGAAGCGTCCATGGCGACCCAGTCAAGGTCGTGCAGGACACCCTGAGCGGCGCTCTCCGCATTGGCTGCGTCGATCGCGATGAACGCGTAACGGTAGACGTCCCGCATCTTCCGCAGCTCCCGGTGCTTGTCCGCATGCGAGTCCTGGATGATGCACAGGCTGTCCGTCCAGAGGTAGCGAATGCCAAGGGCGTGCGTGACCCGTATCGCGTCCACGATGTTCTTCGGGAGCAGCGTGACGTCAATCCCTTTCATGTATACAGGCAGGTTTTTGACGGTGGTGCGATTCGGCTGCTCCCCGCCCCAGACGTAGCTGAGCACGACGTACTGTTCGCGTGTAGGGTCCATGTTCTCGGTCGTAACGATGCGAGGGTGAAGGAGGTCGGAGCAGTCGATGAGCCGCGTAGGAAGGGATGCCTCGGGTCGGGACCAGTCGAAGAAATCTTGACACGCCTTGTGTTCTCGCGCGCACTCCTCAGCGCGTTCCTTCGCGCAACTAAGAGCTTCGAAGGTCTCCACGCGCACAGTACCAGTCCAGTCTTTGATCCACGCTGCAGCAGGATTGTCTGAAACGCACTTGAAGTTAGTCACATTCCATATATGCAGTGATACACGAGATGAGCTGAGGATTGCGGTACGCACCTGCGTTCATGGAGATGATAAACGTATGCTCCTTGTTGATAACCACTATCAACTCCTCTTCGGCTGCCGGTCCCTCGATCTGCTGGCCATTCTCGTCGACCGACTCAGGTCTCCCCACCGCAATCTCCACCCTATCATCATCGGTCCGACCGTCGAACCACTTCAGCATCTCGCCAAAGACATCCTGCTTGAGGCACTGATACCACATACAGTTCGAACGTTGGCAAGTCATGAGCTCGTCGTGCGAGACGGTGTACTTGTATCCGCCCATCCAGGAGACGCTTGCGCGCTCGATCGTAATGCCTCGGAGACCAAACCCTTCTGCGAAGACGCCGTCCCAGCAGTGCGTACATACGTCTGCCGGCCGCACATTGGCTCTGGAGTACGAAGGTAACGTAGGCGAGCTGTTTGAGGTATGAGCCAGGACGTCGATAGAGTTGGTGATTTGGGTGGGTTTAGCTGGAGAGGGTGTGGTCGTAGTGTTTGTAGTAGGCAACGAAGCAACGGGCTGCACGGTAGAATGCATGAGGACGCCATTCGGTGATTTGACGTCTGGAAGCGCGACGAGCCAGGGCATTCCACATACGGGTTGAGCAGGCTTGTCATAGTATAAAGTACGTGGAGACGTACAGACGCATGTGGAGGATGGAGCGGAAGCAGAGAGCGCTGGCTGGACGGGTGCACGAGAAGGTTTGGCTGCTAGGGACACCTCAACGAGTAGCGGCGTATCTTGTGCCAGGTGAGTTAGCGCCTCGGAGAATATGGTGTTCGAAGACGTACCAGTAGCTAGAGGCTCCTTCGCAGTATCGACAAGAGTGGCGGGGGGATGGGAGAGATGATCGAGCGAGTCGGGAGACCGACTTAGTTGTGGCTCAACCTCGGCCGCTGGCGGCGTCGTGTGGGAAGTATTTGTCTCTGGAGAGGGTTTGACGAGCGAGCTGGGAGATCTAGATGGAAGACGAGCGGGCATGTCGGATGACACGACGTGCGATGGCCTTCCGACAGATGAGCGTACTACGTCGGGGATACCGGTGTCGGCGGGCGGAGCCGCGGGGGAGTGGTAAACAAGCCCGTTGGGAATCTCGCTGGCCGGTAAATGTTCGTCGTGCGGGACGTCGTCCAATAGGACGCGAGATTCAGAGTGGGCAATGTCAGAGGTCGTAATCTCCTCAGGAGTGCTAGAGGGAGGCGACCCGGGCTCCAGAGTTGACCGCGAGGCATTGGTGCATGCCAGGCGGCGGAGGAGTTTGCGCAGTCGTTTTGCCATGCTGAGTTGGCACAGAGACAAAAGTTGAAGTGTCGAGCGCAGAGCAGTTGGGTCGAGAGGCTGCTTGTATATAAGTCGCTATGTTCGCTAAACCGTACACCTAGGTTAGCGTCAACGAGGCAAAGAAGAGCGATGAACGTGGGATCGGTGGGACCCGTGAACTCACATCTAGGCCGCGGAACGCAAGACAATGTCCGTTCCACAGGAGCAGTGCAAGTCGAATTCGGATGTGGCCGTCGAATACTCATGCGTATTCTGGTGGATTGGCAGTAAGCAGTACGTAGCGCTGCTGGCCGCCATAGTCTCGTGTACTTAGGGGCGTAAGATTAGCGTTGCGGCAGTGGCATGTGGCTGGCATTACGGTGCAGCGGCTGTTGGCGTTGAAGGGCGAGATCAGGTCATTGCCGACGGTTAGAGAGCAAATGACCCTATTCCCGCGCAAGAGCCGCCAACACGACCACACGGGCGCCCATATTGAACGTATCCTAGGGCGCTCTATGTGGTTCTACCACAAGGAGATGACAGAACTGTAAATCACGTCTGTATATCGGCTGTTCATCCATCACTTCGCTAGTGAAAACGTACAGGTTCTTTGTGAAAGACTTGCCCCAACGGGAGGGGCAGTAATGACCCCAGTCGCGAGGCTTAGTCGGTTTTCAGCGTCAAAGATACCTACGGATGCAATGTGCGGTATCGGCGACGAAGTTTATGGTCCCGTGGCGAGGAGTGATTGCTGCGCAGCATGGGTCTCTCGAACTCTGTCAAAACAGGTATTTTTCGGGTCAATGTCTGAGACTCAAGCGCAGCCAGAAAATCTACAGTACCTTGTTTTTGAGACACAGGCCGGTACGGTGCAACGAGGCATCGAGGATAACACTTTGAACTGATTTTCGATTTCACGAATTTACGGCGAGAGTGTTGTGCGGATTCGCTAGCAGCATCAGGAGGACGGTTTTCATCACATCGTTCAGTATCCTCCTTCATCCCATTGGCGCATCCGGAGCTCCTCGTGTCATACAGAGGCCATTGAGCGATGGGAGTTCTGACATCTGCAGCTGGGCGTTGCACGTGTCGAGACTCGCGTACGTGTGTAGCACGGAAGTAAGAGTTGTTTAATGCTTTTAGGATGCTAGGGAGCTCGTTGACGATGTGGACAGTGAACTGTAGCCTTTATAGAGAACACCTGGAGGGGGCTACGACAGTACGACGTGGAAGAGAAGATCACAAAGCGCTCGATCGTGCGTCTATGGCATTGTGCTTGGGCGTCTGTTCATGTTGTGGCTACGTCATCACCAAGCCGACGGTTTTGGATTTTCTCCTACTTACCACCATGTCTCCAGCTTGCAGCTGGACTCGTACTCGAACTCTAGCCCTGTTCTCCTGCTCTTCTTGTGCCGACAAAACATCAAGGCGTACGGAGCATATGACGGATCTATGAAAATCGATCTGTAGGTATAGGTTATCACTCTGGACCGTATGGATGGGGCACGCGAACCCGCGTTTGTGCAATGTGCAGAGGGGAACGTTCTACCTCGCGCCCATCTCATCTACAGGACTCCCTCCCTACGGCTATCAGGGGTTACCCAGTCTGCCGCCATAGGCTGAGTACTGACATGGGCTTTGCAAGCATAACAACCGTACGTCATCGATCGCCGCTGCGTAGAAAGACTACGTCTATGACCTACAGTGCGTTAAAACGATACCTGCCGCCGTCATCATGGGAGTGCTTTTTTGAAGCAGCACCCAGATGAACTCTGGTGACCTGTACAAGGTGCTAGTACGCTGCATCCGTTCTCTACTACTGTATTCAGTCCGAACCGAGCGTGACCGCGCGTACAAGCTCTGTTTGGGTTCTACGCAGGCCAATCCTTCGTTCTCATCAGCGTCTGTAACAGAAGCTGCCGAGAAGGAAGGATGAGCGTGCATATCCTCGTTTGATCTGTACCGGACGGACCGCCGCACAGCTTCAGGCTCAGGCTGGTTCCTCCCTGTTTCTCCCATTCATTAGAAGAATCTGGGTAGGCGACGTGCCCCAATGAGTGTCTCGCCTCTAATCCCAAACATCATGCAAATCAGCTACGCTATAATAGTCATACAAGCTTGATCGTGGCGCGTGGGAAGGCCCATTGTTTGTCAATTCTGCTCTCCAGTGAATTCACGAGCGGACTGATGGTCTCCTGGCGTGCACCTTGCCAACCACCGAAATCGCAGCACCCAGCCCTCTCGAAGATCCCGCGATAATCCTCAGTCGCAGATTTGGTGGATGTCGTGTCGGCTTGTCCTGCGTAAGAGTGGATCACCAGACAATGAATAGCCCAGTGCATGTTCTCACTGTCAGGCTTGTAGATGAGGGGTACGAGCCACACACGGTCGTCTACCGGCTTTTCGTCTTCCTGACCGTGACCGTCCATTCTGAGATCCCGACCGAGCTGGGAACGTAGAGCCCTGACGTCGCATGGGCCCAGTAAGGGCGCGCGGAGGATAAGATGGCCATTTATAACTCTTCCGAAAGGCAATCCCGGATCTTCTAGCGTGACAGAGCATTCAACAATCTCTGCCAGCTCTTCTAGGCACTGGAAGGTCGCCGCCAGAGTACGGAGGTTCCAATAGAGCCTGAAGAGGACACGTCGGCCTATAGCTGCCCATGACCATGACGGCGCACGAGTATCTCTTTGGTCCCTCACCATCCGAGTGACCTCGGTCTCCTTATCTACGAACCAGAGAAGGTAAAGGAGAAGACCGTCGCGCCACAGCCCAGCCAGGTACTCAGTTCGAGGGCCTAACGCACTTCCGAACGCTTCGGCGAGTCCGGCGCATGCGACGAGCTTGTCCTCCGGGTAAGAGAGAAAACGCCACGAGTATTCAAGCACGACGTTGGCCCAGGCAGCGTGGATGGTCAACCAGTCCGCCGATCCTAGCGAGGGCGCCGTGGACGGCTGGAAGAGGACGTTGGGGGCAGTGATGGTCCCAAGGATCGCGTCGTAAGCAGTGTCGCTCTTTCGCAGCTGGTGGAAGTGTCGACACTTGAATTGCAGTGCCTCAGAGGAAAAGCGCACGCAGCGTCCTGACATGAGTGTCTCCTGCAGGCACCAAGCTCGCAACCCCGTAGATCCGTGAGTCTGTACCGCAAGCATCCCAGCACCCGAGAAGCCCTTATAGCTACTCAACTCGGCTTCACGTCCGATGTCCAGGAGGTCTGCAAGCCGCGCTGGGTGGCCTTCGTGACGGGAAGACCAAGCGAACGGTAACCAGTCCGACGTGTGCATAGGTACCCGGTCTGAGTCGCATAGGAAACCCTCAGAGGCGCTGTGCGCATTGGCCGCGTCGATGGTCAGGTAGGCGTGACGGTAGACGTCCCGCATCTTCCTCAGCTCCCGGTGCTTGTCCTCGCGCGAGTCCTGGATTATGCATAGACTGTCCGCCCAGAGGTACCGAATACCAAGCGCATGCGCGACCCGTATCGCATCGGCGATCGTCTTGGGGATCAGCGTGAGATCGATGCCTTCGAGGTAAGTGGAGAGGTTATCGACAGTCGTACGGTTTGGCTGATCTCCACCCCAGACATAGCTGAGCGCGGCGTACTGCACACGCATTGGGTCCCACCCTCTGGTATCCGCAAGCCTAGGGCGGAGAGGATCAGAACAGTCGATGAGACGTGTGGGGAGCGACGCCTCGGGCCTGGCCCATTCGGAGAACTCCTTGCAGGTGCTATGCTCCAGCGTACACTCCTCGATGCATGCTCCTGCCCATGCCAACGCATTCGCAGGCTCTACACGTACAATGCCAGCCCATTTCTTCATCCACGCTGCGATTGGATTGTCTGCATCACGAACTTTCGATCAGTAACATGCAAGTCGTGCAGCAAGGACAGAGGCGAATGGCTTAACCATGGCATCTCGCATACCTGCCGTCATAGAAACGTTGAACTTCCGTGAATGGTTTACCACCACCGCTAACTCTTCCGTCTCTCGTTCTTCGTTCCGTTCCCCTGTCTCGCTTTTGGATTGGATTATCCCGACTGTGACGTTGATCCGACCTTCAGCGTTCGCCTGGAACTGTCCCAGCATCTCACTGAAGACGTTCCGCCCGAGGAAGCGGTACCATACGCAGTTTGAGGTTTGGCAAGTCAAGAGCTCATCGTGCGAGACATCGTACTGGTAGCCCCCCGACCACGAGGCCGCGTCGTCATGGACGTCTGTGTGCCGCAGGCCGAATGCCTCTGCAAAGAGACCGTCCCAGCAGCGGGCGCAGACGTCGTCTGGACGTCCGGAGATGCGATGATTTGGCCGCGGAACAGACGGCGGGTCGAGTCTGAGTCGAATGGACACGTCGACAGACGCGATATCTGTGCGATGCTCGACGACTGAAGGATCGGTGGTGCTGGCTATGTTGAACGTTGGAGCGGCGGCGTGGAGGACGCCAGGAGCGAGCTCTGAGTCGTCAGTGGACTCGGATGTCGGAAGAGCATCGACGTTCGAAGATATTCCTAGTGCTGTATTAGCGAGCTCGTTGAATGAAATAGTACATAACGCACTAGCGAGAGAAGTTGTCTCCGAAATACCCATAGTCGAGGATGCAGTGGTGGAGCCGAATGTGGATTCAGCAGGAGGTTCATCAGGCGGGGGAGTCATTGAGCGAGAACCAAGGCTGGAGAGGCGGCGTCGGAGAGAATTGCTCAATGCTGAGCTATGGTGAAACAGGCCCAAGTAGCGTCGATGACGGAGCGTAGGTGGGATTACACAGCGACTGCCAGGCCCACAGGATAGTTGTAGACCATGCCTTTCCTTGTAGGGTCCCACGGCTGCCCCGGTGATAGCTATGATTAGATCATTATGTGGTTCATCGCGATGATGCAATATCAAAGAGATAAATCCGAGGAAGCCAGTAGAACTGACAGATGCTTGGACGCCTCCTTTCGAGGCGAAGTGAAAGACTCTATGGGGTGCTGTGAGGGGATGTATATAAAGCAACTATACAAGTTTGATCGTTGTGCGAGGGAAGTCCCATTGCTCATCGACTCTAGCCTTTAACGAGTCCACGAGCTCATTTGTGAAGTCCGTGCCCGGTGCTTCATCCCGGTGGCCAAAAATGCAGCATCCCACCCTTCGATATACGCAAAGAGGACCCTCTAATACGGCGTTTGCATTCGCGACGTCGAGCTCTCCTGAGTGCCGCTGAACGACTATACACGCGACGAGCCACTTCATCTGTGCATCGGAGGTCACGTAGATGAGGGGAACTACCCATAGAGGTGCATCTGCAGGCATCTCTTGATCCCGTCGGTAGGATCCGTCTAACCAGAGGTATCGGTCGTCTTCGTTCAGCTGGGAACGCAAGTGCTCCGTGTTGTAAGGGCCTAGCAGAGGTGCACGGAGGATGATATGACTGCCCGCGACCACTCTCCCGAAAGGCAATGCTGGATCATCTGGCGTGACAGCGCATTCAACTACTTCCGAGAGTTCCACCCGAACTCGCCGGCGTGTGTCGTCATATAAGCCCTTCGGGAACCAGACAGGATGGCCGGAAGCCGCCCACGACCACGATGGCGCGCATGCATCCCCGCGACCACGGGTCCCGCTGGCAATCGGCGCATTCGGCTCCATCCAGAGGAGGTCTACAAGAAGGCTGTTTCGCCATAAGCCAGCCAGGTAATCGGTCCGGAAGCCCAACGCATGTCCGAACGTTTCTGCAAGTCCAGCGCATGCGACGAGTTTGTCTTCTGGATACGAAAGCGAGCGCTGCGTATAGTCTTCGACGACTTGAACCCAGGCGACGTGGATAGCGAAACCGTTTCTTGTGCCCAGTATGACAGAGGGTGTGGGATGGAACACGAAGTCTGGGATGCCTTCAGTACCGAGGAGCGTGTCAGAGCTGCTGTAGGAACCAGGGTTCTGGTGATGGGAAGACCGGCACCGGAAGTGGACGAGCTCTGTAAAGCGAAGGCGACGCCCTGTCATGAGCATCTCCTGCAGGCACCATGCACGCCTCCCAGTGTATCCGCGGGTCCGTTCGGCTAGGGTCCGCGGTGAACTGCTATTGAGGCTGATCAGGTCGGCTCCAGGAACGCCTTCGAAAAGGTCCATGAACCGTTGCGGGCTCTGTGTGTGCTGCCTAGACCAAGCGAATGGTAGCCACGCCGATGCTTCCACCGCTACAGTGGACACACTTTCTGGATCGTGTAAAATACCCCGAGAGGCATTCTCCGCAATGGCTGCATCGATCGTAAGGAATGCTTGAACATAGACATTCCGCATCTTGGATAACTCGCGATGCTTGTCTTCTCGCGAGTCTTGGACGATACATAGGCTGTCTGTCCAAAGATATCGAATCCCGAGAGCGTGGGTGATTTGTATCGCGTCGACGATCGTCTTCGGGAGCAGTGTGGGATCGATCCCTTCCATGTAGGCGGACAGGTTTTTAACCGTCATGCGATTCGGCTGTTCGCCACCCCAGACGTAGCTCAGCGCGACATACTCAGTATGCGGATCCAGTCCAGTCGTCTCCAAAATGCGTGGGCGGAGAGGATCCGAGCAGTCGATCAGCCGCGTAGGGAGTGATGCCTCGGGTCTGCTCCAGTCGGAGAAATTCTGGCAGGTCTTGTGCTCACGCACGCACTCCTCGATGCTTGCATTCACGAAACCCCATAGATCTACAGTCGGTACACGGAGTGTGCCCGCCCATGCATTGATCCATGCTGCCGCAGGATTGTCTGCATTGACCGGACTTGGTTTTCAACAGCTCACATGACACTCGGATACCTAGAAGGCTATAAAGCGGTGCTCACCTGCTCCTGTGGAGACCTCAAAAGCACGATTCTCGTTGACCACCACTATTATCTCTTCAGTTTCGACGGGCTCCGTAGGCTCTTCTGTGGTTTCCTCTGTTTGCCCAGGTCTCCCGACTGTGAGATGCATCCAAACGTTCTCGGGGTTCTTGAACCATTCGAGCATCTCGTCGAAGATGCCGCGATCGCAGAGGCAGCGATACCATACGCAGTTTTTCTCCTTGCAGGCCAGCAGATCGCCCAGCGAGAGAGAGAAAGTGTAACCTCCTACCAACATTTCTCCGGCGAGACTGTAAACCGCCATTCCGCGCAAGCCAAAATTCTCAGCGAAGATTGTGCCCCAGCAGTGCACGCAAACGTCATCCGGCCGTCCAGTGCGTCTAGGGTCCGGCTGGGCAGATGGGCTGAGAGTGGTACGAGGAGGTAACGTCGTGGAGCCAGTGGCTGAATCCAACACCATAGTACGAGGTTTGTCAAGTGGAGCAATCCTAGCCCCGTAGGTCAAGCGAGCACGTTAAGAGGCACTTCCGAGTCCTCAGGAACGTCGAGAATCGATGAGTCGGGCTCCAGAGTCGAGAACAGAGCTAGTGTTTGTACAAAGGCTGCACCTCATACGCTGTATCATGGACAGCATGCGGCCCTAACTTACAGCACGCGAGCTGCGTACCACACAGCCTCAGCGCGTAGTAGAAATCTAGCGTATCGCGACATATAGATTGAGGCCACGGCAGTATGTTTCTTCCTCAAGTCGCGGCTACGCGTCAGTCCAGACCGTTCGAGGCCAGCAACTTGAGGAAACTTCAAAAGATATCGATAAGTATGTCAGCAGTGGATGCGAAGAAACAACAAGCGCACAATAGTGACGCCCTGCTTTGAGCGCCCGCGGGCCTCCTGCTTCAATTCAAAATCGATTCTTTCTTGACTTCTTGTCCTTCATGGCGTGTATTCGTCGCCAGTGTCTACTGAATCACATTCATCCACGTCAATGTCATCTCCCAACACAGATCGTCACTAAGAAGTAAGTAATCATACAAGCTTGATTTCCGTGCGAGTGTTACCCCATTGACCATCAGCTCTCTTCCGCAACGGGTCCAACAACTTCAATGTATGCTCCGATCTTTGGATGCTACAGTATCCAATCCTCCGATATACCCTCGTATAACCTTCTAATGCGGTGCTTGTAGGAGCGTTCGGTTCTTCGGGTACCGGCACAACTACAAGGCAATGCACCCTCGGGTACCCGTCGCCTTGATCCTGGAGAACAAGAGGAAGAAGCCACATGTTCTCTACCACTTCGTCGTCGTCGTCGTAGCGCGAGTCCAAGAATGTCCTGTAGATGCGTCCCAGCTGTTCCATATCAGGACGACGAGCCTGCCAGCTAGAGTCGACATCCCCGTTGGGGTCGGCGTCGTTCGCAGGCATGGGAACTATGCGTCCAAAGAGGTCGATACACATCACATATGGGCCCAGAAGCGTCGCACGAAGGACCAGATAGCCAGCAGTGACAGCTCCAAACGGTAGCTTCGGATCCTCTAGGGTCACTGCGCACTCCACCACGTCGACGAGCTCCTCCGACACTGATTCTCCGTCCCCGGAGAATACTCCGCCATAGCTGAATCCATCAGCCAAGGAGCTACCGGACGATTCTATGGCTGCCCACGACCAAGACGGCGCGCAGTATTCACGGCTGGACGTGTTTGGCCCGTCACGTTTCGGACGAATGAACCAGAGGAGATCGTGGAGAAGACTGTCACGCCACAAGCCTGCGAGATAGTCGGAGCCCAGTGCGCGCCCAAACACCTCCGCGAGTCCTGCACATGCCACGAGTGTATCCGAGGGGTAGGTGAGGGAGCGGGCCGCGTATTCCTCCACGACGTTGTGCCATGCTTGATGTATAGTGACCCATTCCTCCGAGCCGGGAGAGAGCGACAAGGTAGGACGCAAGATGATGTCGGGCATGGACGAGGTCACGGTCCATTGATGTAAGTATGAATCAGCATCGTCACGGAAGCCGCCGATGTTTCGAGTGGCAGACCGGCATCGAAATTGGAGGGCCTGCTCTGTGAACAAGAGGTGGCGGCGCGACATTAGCGCCTCCTGCAGGCACCATGCCCGCTTCCCAGTGTGGCCATAGTCCGAGAGCCTATGCTCGTCCTGATGTGGGCAGATATCCGGATCCGGATCGTAGTGCTCGGGGCCATGGCGCAAGATGTAGAACGAACCGACTTGGGGGGAGCCTCCTTCTGCGCATGGAGGACAGAGCAACGGTATCCCGGACTCCGAGAGAGGCTGCCCGTCATGGAGGAAGCCCTGAGAAACGCGGTTGGCGTTCCCTGCGTCAATCGTGAGCAACGCGTGGAGGTATACGTCGCGCATCTTCGTCAGTTCCCGATGTTTGTCCTCCCGGGAGTCTTGTATAATGCACAGGCTGTCTATCCAGAGGTATTGGACGCCGAGCGTGTGCGTGATACGAATCGCATCGCGGACGGTCTGCGGAAGGAGCGCTATATCCAGGGATTTCATATAGGAGGGAAGGTTGTCCGTCGTAGTGCGGTGCGGTTGAGCCTCGCCCCATACGTAGCTGAGCGCAATGTAGGGGTCGCACGTATTGAGGTCCTTCGTCTCGATGATGCGGGGGCAGAGAGGATCAGAGCAGTCGATGAGTCGAGTAGGGAGCGGAATGCGGTCCTCGAGGCTTCGGCATCGTTCATGGTTCTTCACGCAGTCTTCGATGTACGCCCTCGCCGTAGCCAGCACGTTGGGCCTTCCGATGTACGGATTACGCGTCCGTCCCTCAATCCACGCTGCAGCTGGATCATCTAAAGAATACAAGAATCCCATTTCGATGTTAGCAGGTTGGTCGGGAAGATTCTTTGAATAGTCAAATACCTTCATGCGCAAACAACAAGGATTCCTCCACCGATGAGTCGTTGATCACGACGATCATCTGCGCGGCCATTCCAGAAGTCAATGGGCGAGGAGTCCCGACTCGGACATGCATCACCGCACTGCCAGAGTCCGATGTCTCGAATTCTGGTGAAAGACCCAATCCGAAAAAGCGGTCGCTCCACAGACAATCCGACTCTTCACAAAGTTCCCACTCGTCCATGGAAGTAGTAAACGTGTATCCTCCAGTCCACCGCACACGATCCTCGCCATCTTGAGTCATCTCCACAGGGTCGTCCCATAGTCCAAACCGCGCCGCGAAGACGGTCTCACGACAATGCGCACAGACATCGCGATCGAGACGGGAATCTGTCGCCATAGGGTTGAGAGCTGGCGATGAGGCGACGGCCTGAGTAGTCGGAGAGCTGCGTGCTGAACGAACACGGCAGCAGGAGAGGGTAGGGCCCATTGAAGCATTGATTGTTGTGTAGATATAGCCGAGTGAGGAAAAGCAACAGAGTGCAAAGACGGCGGGAGGGCTTACCTGTTCAAATGTACCGCGACCCGAGCTCGGTTCTAGGGTAGCGTGGTGAGCGCGAGGCAACGTAACGCTTCACGGTACTCAAGTCTTGAGAAATGGCGCACATTCGAAAACATCGAAGCGATGTCACGCACAGCGGTACCAATACAACGATACGCGCCGATATCATTCGGGCATACGCGAACGTACGAAGGTGCACATGCCCAAGTACTGTAACCTTACATAGAAATTGAACATCACAGATCTCGCGTTGATCTCCGGAACCTGTTATGTGGTATGAATGGAAGGGAAGGGTCCGGCGATGACAGATCAAGAACGCACCTCTTCCACATTGTCTGTGTGTGGAACACTAGAACATCGGGGAGTCATTGTAAGCGCGCTGGAGGCTGTTCTGGAGGCGATGCGGGCGTGTAGATAGAAGCAGTGAGGGTTTCGAGGAATCAAGCGCACGACCGACCACGGATACCCAGAATCCTCCGTACTACGCCCACCCGATCCATAGACATCCAATGATGAGGTATGTGTTCCAGTGCCGCCCTGGGCTCCACGAGCCAGTACTCGCTATCTTGTAGGGAAAGACCTCGATGCCCATTCAGGCGCAGCTACCAGTCCACGCGCATGTATTCCTCCTGTCCGGCAGTATCCCGGCTGTCCAACACCTGGGACGGCAGGAAGGAGTCTTCGAGCTCGTTGCTTGGCGCGAAGCTTGCGAGTGGTCCCAGGGTATTGAAGAAGGAGAACAGGTCACGCGCGAGATTGATAAACGCATCACGGTCAGCCGGAGCTACCTCCATACCGCACGCAGCGAGGCGCGCGTGGTAGCCAAATACGACCTCGCGCAGCTTCGGCCAGAATGTAGGATCATCTGTAGGATATTGTTTGCACCTTCTCGCTAAGGATGTATGAGCATTTTTTTCGCCCTTTTGAACTGGGTTATATCGCTGCAAGGCTACTCACAAAGGACACCCTTGAGGGTTGGTAAGAACCTCACGTCCTCCCGAACAGGACCTCGTGCCATGATGTGCAGCACTTCAAGACGGGGCGCATGTCGCGCCCATCATTCGAAGTCTACTTCGACCGAGTTACGCGGAGCCATGAGAAGCCTCGCAAGGGCCGGATACAGCGGCTGGGAGGGTGAGCCGCATCCAGTGGCAGTAGCTTCCATCAGAACTTTCCAAAAAATCTGAACGCGTCTGAACGTGTCTGAACCAGACGTTTCAGACCCTCTCAGATCTCTTCAGAGGTACTTCAGATTCTTCAGGGAATCGGAACTCAGACATCAAATCGAGCTCGTCAGACATCTACAAAACATGCTCATTCACCTCGTAGTCCAACCCAAAGTCTCTCAGGATGTCGAGAGTGCGATTGCCGCTATACTGATAGGTTTTCATGGCGCTTATGCGTGCTCGCTGTCCGCGTACGGTTGCTCGGGGCCCAAGCATGTAGGAATGGCGGCCTGTCAGATCCAATAAACGCCAAGTCGCGTAGAGGGGAAAATCCGCCTGGACATGGTATAGACAGATCACGGTTTGCCTCCCTTCCCCACGACTCATTTCCGGTGATCAAGAGGGATTGGAGCTGAGAGGTGCCCACTATTCTGAAGAGTGTTGCGAGTGCGCCTCGGTACTTGGCTTCGTAGTAAGGGACATTGCTGTGAGCAAGCTGGTTTCCGAAGACTGAGCGTTTAATGTAGAGCCTACAGTCGACGTCAGGCTCCTTAGGATTGAGTGTTACCGTGACGGAGAGATGTCGCACAGCCGGGGGAGATTTGGTGTACCTCGCGGCTTCTGCGCATGCACGCTTGAATGTAGTGACAAACTACGTGAGTTTCGATGATAATATTGAGACGAGAGCAACGGAATGGAAGCGTGTCGAGAGGGAGATAACGCGGATACTCTTGGACACTCTTGAGAGCGAGCATCCAGTGTGTCCACCATCAGTGCAAGAAATACGAAAGATGATCTCAAGGAGCTCCACTGGGAGGTCATCGAGTGTTCGCCTTCGTCGTACACGATCTGAGAGCAACGGGACCTTTTCCCTAGCCGTAAAGAGAACGCGGCTGAGTGGTATAGTGGTGGTAGATGAGAGTCAAGGAGAAGGCCCACCTCATGGTTTCAAAGCTCTTTTGAAGATTCCGTCGCTTCGATTTCTCATGAGAGAAGAAGCTGATAGGTACGATACAAAGTGCGGTGACAGCTGGTATCGGAATGGAAGCGTCAGTGCCTCAGCTTGAGCCCTGGGCCTGCACCGCCAGTATTGTCATCAAGTGCGTACAGTGCGTATGGCGTTCAGTAGACACATCCAGGGTGGGACTAGACAAGCGTGGTGGTGGTTGGCTGCGAAGCCGCGCGTATGGGTCGCGCGCTCAGCGCGAGACGCGTGCAGTACGCGATCACGCGCACGCGCTAGCACAATCCGGATATGGTAATACGGGCGCTACAGCCCACGTCAGTAGTAGTACTCCTCCGCCTCCTTCATAGACCTTCTTCATCCACCTCTCTGATTGCACTCTTGCAAACTCATAGGCTCTGGAAGGCGACTTGGCTTGAGCTTATGACACCCCACAACGACCTAGGACGGCTATCCCCGGCTCTTTAGCTACCACGACTCGGAACAAATCATGGAGGAATCATGCACGCCCAGGGTGCAAACCAACGCCTTGAAAGAGCCTCAGGAAGACGTTTACACGTCTGGGTCCTCGTCATTGTGGGGTTGCTGTTTGCTCCCTCTTGAACTTGTAGAATCTGTCATCCAGCACGCATCGTGCGACAAGACCGCTCTGGCGGCATGCACCCTCGTGTCGCAATGTTGGAGCGCCGTCGCAAACACCTATCCCTTCTCTTCTCTCACCATCTTTGAATACCAATCGCCTCTCGATTTATGTAGCAACTTCCTCGACTCACACCCGGATATCGCACGCTATGTCCGTAGGCTGAAGCTACAAGGTGACCTCAACTATAGCGCCCGCCATGTCGACAAGGTAACTCCGAGTCTTGTCGCCTTCGCCGAGCTGACGGCACAGCTCACTGAACTCCAAGTACTGCACCTCCGAGAGGTGACGACTTCAAATATCATTGCGGCTCCTCCACCTGTATTGCGGTCGAAAGCACTCATTATGAACCGCTGTGGTGCAGGCGAGTACGGTTGGTTCTCTCCACAAGCTCTATACACAAGCATGCAAACCATAACGCTCGCGTTGTACAACACGCAGTCGACGATAGGCATCCGAGATCGGGAGCGGATGGACCTAGAGAGGTTCGATGGCGCGTTATTGGACTATCTCCCCCTTCTAGCGAAACTCCAGGTCGAGGTCCTTCGCCAGGACGGTGAGCACATCGAGCTCTCAGAATACACCCAGACGGTCGAGGAAATCATGCCGAAGTGTACACAGAGAGGGATGTATATACAGCAATATGGACGCTACGCGTAGTGCCTGGTGAAGTTGACGAGCTTTTCGTGGACTGACTCTCCAACGGTAGTCAGCACGGTCATCCCAGAGCGGTCGAGAGGAAAGTAAATGGATTGAATAGAGATGAAACTACTACTCCAATAGTGACTACAACCGTACTCGCGAGAGTACAGTACATAACATACAGTACACACCTAAATCATTACCAGATTTGCTGCCCATCACCATCTGCAGCGACCGCATCGACGCACAAGTTCTGCCCATCAGCAAACTAATCCGACAAACGGAGACAGTAGTCGGGGTTGCCCTTCGGGTTGAGCGCCCAGTTCGGGAAGTCGATCGCCTTGCCAGACGCACCGCCGACGGCGAACGAGTACACGAAGACCATGATCTGGGTACCGCCGTCGAGCGCGGCCGAGAGCAAGAAGTTGTACTTGCGGAACCAGCGCGGGCGGTACTTGCGGAGGTACCACTGCGAGAACACCGCGATCGCGAGCGACGTCATCCACGACGAGTTGATGCCGACGGACAGGAAGCCGAGCTCGGCGACGACGACCGGCGTGAACACGTAGTTGAAGCCCGCGCGCGGCCACTTGCGGTGCAGGAGCCAGAACGGGATCGGCACGCCGAGTCCCGCGATGAGCATCCACGGGATGAAGCCGTACCGCGCGCCGGGGCTGTACAGCGGCTTGGCGAGCGCGCCCCAGGTGATCGCGTTCGAGTTGTACGTCTGCACCTGCTGCCCGGACCAGGTGTTCGTGCCCTGGACGGCGAGCAGGATCGGCCGGTTGCCGTTGATGACGGACTGCATGATGACGTAGTTGAGGATGCCGCCGATGACACCGCCGACGGTCTGCATCACGAAAGTCACCCGTGGGGGCAGCTTCGTGTACTGTCCGAGCTTCAGGTCACGGAGCAGGTTCAGCGTGAGCTGGTATGTCTGGTAGCCGTCTGTATCGAATCAACGTCAGCGAAGTTCACGCATACAGCGGCACAGATGCTCACAAAGCGTGAAGTACATGTTGGCCACGGGGCGTCCGGGGATCATCGCACCGCCCACCATCTGGATGAGGAACTGCAGCGATGGCTGGTACCCGACCGTGGCATAGAGCGAACCCAGAATAGGGATGAACACCGTCGTGAAGATGAGCGCGACGATGAAGCCCCACCACGGCAGACCCGAGTCGGCAGCGTAGCACAGACCAAGGCCAAGGCCAAACGTGACGATGAAGATCGCGCCGAACCACCAGAGCGGAACCTCCTTGTACACCTTCATCTTCTGGTAGTGCACATCGTCGCACTCGTGCGTGCGGAGGTTGCGGACGACCTCCCATACGTCCTTGAAGTGCCAGATGAAGAAGTGCGTGACCGCCGCGCCGATGTACATCGTACGCGARACCTGGTAGAGCGTCTGCGAGGCGGCGTAGTACGGCAGGCCATTTTGCTCGAGCTTCGTGTTGTTGAGCGTGAAGTCGTCGTTGAGGATCGCGAGCTGGTTGTACTCCGTGCCGTTCTCGGAGAAGAGGAGCTGCGACAAGAAGGGGAAGTTCTGCGCATGCCARATGTTGTGYGCGTAGCAGAGGCAGAATGAGATACTATCCAGGGCTCAAGTCAGCATGCGATACTTGAGAGCKATGGTTCAGGGACGTACACGCAGACAACGACACCGGCGTACAGGGACAGCTGCGTTGASAGCGGCGTGAAGAGGGAGCCGATGGCCTGGCCTCCAGACCCGACATAGTTCCAGTCGAGAGATAGCGCGAAAAGACCGAGGCCCTCGTTACCTGCGGCGCCACCGAAGATACGCGTGACCCACGCGCTCTTTCGGTCAGCCARACAGATAATTGAAATACCCGTGAGCGTCCTGAGGACGCTGAATGTCAGCCATCGGCGTACGAYWAYGATGAGACATGGACGTACGGGGCAATGTACTCTGGGAACCATTCCCASACGAAGATGGCGACGAGGACCGCCCAGAAAAAGATGCGCCGCTTGCGCTGRAGGAAGATGCCCTTTCCACGGTGCATAGCGTCGAAAAGCTGGACCTGCGGCATCAAGAACGGGTAGACCGCCCATGTGGGATAGACCAGGTAGGAGCGAGCGATGCCGGTGAGACCGTAACCGATGAGTTGCGAGGCGATCAGTCTACATATTCGCATCACGTTATGYWAGGYAGWKAGCGCCATCATTCGWTGYGGGGACGCAGCAGGACAGATGCATRGACATGAGTGTTTGTATCGGGAAAGAATGCTGCGTGTAGTGGACGTACGTGAATATTGCGATACCCGCATTGATGCTGACGTTGTAGTAGAGTTCCTGAGCGGCGAAAACTGCGATAGCGATCGCTTGGTCCGAAGCGGTCGTCGACATGATGCTGATGGCTACATGTTCCTTGATGTCTGCGCGCAGCAACGCMATGTCAGTACCACATACGATAAGGCAAGRTTCGACGRGTAGACGCACTGAAGATACCAGGGTTCATGAATCGCCAAAACCAGTTGTCAGGACTGCGGAGTCTCGGGTTATTGGGACCAGGGATGATAGTCTCAAGACCGCGCCCTAAGATGAAGGCGAAGACCTGGAGGAAGAGGCCAGACACTTGCACCGTCTGAGGGCGGAAGTACTGTAGGACGAGATATGGCGKTCAATTTGGCGGAATAGGCACCASCTGTCAGATCACGCGAGCGTCTGTGTGGGGTGGGTGACACGTACGAAGAGCTCGCCAAGGACGGCGGCGAAGCARGACAGTCCGAGGCCTAGGAACCAGGTGCGGAAAGTGTAAATGGGTAGGGWGGGGTCGTCCTCGAGGGAGACGAGACGGAGGGCATAATCTTGAGATGTCTCGATCGCACGCTCGTGRCCAGTCTCGTCGAGGTCAATGGCACGGACATCTTCGGAGACCTATTGGRGAGCGGAGGGGAARGTGAAGTGAGTGAGAAAATGAGCCTCTACTGAGAGCGTGAGGGAGAGTACGCACGTCGCCGATTTCATTGGGATCCGCCTTGGCAAGATTKGGCAGATGGTCGTCGAGATCGCTGAGACTCTGCTTCTCAACGATGGCGGAGTCRGCGAGGGCGGCCTGCTTCTCGTCAACGACCTTGGGCTCGATTGTCGCCATGAGGAGCAGACAGGCCGACGCAGGGAAGGCGTACGGCGGTGAGAGCGTCGAGGGAAAGGACGGGAAGCTCGGWCGGACTGATAGCGGACATTGAGAGACTTATATTTGGCGAGGATAGCGGAGGAATGGGAGNNNCCGGTGGCGAATGCATCGGTGGGAAAGGCGCATCTGGAGCTAAGCTTGGCGCGTGAGATTGGGACCAGGCACGGGGGGNCAGAAGCAGTGCAGGAAGCATGTGCAACACGGACGAGGTAGGGTGTGAGAGATAGCAGTCCGGTTTGAGAGAATCAACCAGGAACGCGCCTCTGTGGATGGTGCAGACGTTTGCACAGGAG
>JAPEVG010000112.1:43888-58388 GCA_029747595.1 Trametes cubensis
GATCGTGGTGSCAATGGGACGCMTARYCAGGATTCAAAGCCGTTGTTTCCTGCGCTGAAGAGGYTSYACATGTGGYTGGAGCACGGTACTGAGATGGATCTTGAAWGTTGGGCGACACGTACACCRAGGCTCGAAGCTTTGGAGGTCACCGTCAGGTGTCATGCCCAACAGGAGATARYGTTCCTACCAGGTTTTYTGTCAGTTCTGAGTGAGTATATCTCTGCATCTAACGCACAAGGCATGCTCAGACTTACCTGTCATGCAGCGAAAACCYATTTCAATGACTCGKCGGGAATGCCAACAAGCRAGCCACTCTGGCCTGAATTGAAGCAAGTGGCGTTCACCTACCTCGCCCAGCTAGTGCGGAATGAGCTACCAGCCGATCGCGAAGCGTACATACATTTCGTAGACGAACTCAATGCGTTCAAGGACGTGTTACCGAAACCTCGGCTGATGGAATTCACGCCGAGCTACAGGSTGCGAGAYGAGAACSAGGCGGACGTAGGGTTATCCAGTTTGGTAGACAGATGGGAAGCAGCTAGRGGATATGCGTTCACGTACGTCAACTGGGTGATACGCTCAAGAGGAGGCCCTACTGTGSCGACGCCGGATTATGGTTCGGACTTCTGGGACCCCGAGGCGATGRTGCRGGCGGCGCAGGGCTCAAACGTGATGTCGGGTATAGCAAAGAAGCTACGGTCGGTCTTTGGCAAGGATACTCGTGATGTRGGGAATGGTGTCTTCTGGTGGCAATGAGCACGTCAGATATCTTCGTTTAATGTACATTTCGTTTAGCGGACTTGAACGTGGATGCCGATACATTACTGGAAGGAAAGCAACAGAAGACAGTCGCCTCGCGGATTCGAGGTATGGATCTGAGCCCCGAGTATTACTATAGCAGGGTCGCTCAGCAAACAACAGTGTCCTGGWGCGAGGCTCTAGATCTCCCGTCTGAATGATAGCTAGAGGTAGGTTAGAATCCCGGTGACCTGCCCAAGCTTCAGTCAGAGACCCAATACCTYCTCTTCTTCCTTCACTACGACATCAAGGATCCCCTTTCGCCTACACTCSGGCATCGCCTCTCCTACAACCTGTACACATGCCTCAACCTCGGCAGGCTTGCGACCCTGGAGTACGACGTGGACCTTGATCAACGATGGGAGCCGCTCTGCAATGGCMGCATCGAGTCTGTCCAGGGCCATTGTCTCGCGATTCTGGATCCGAGCTGGCACTCCCACGTTGTATAGARCGAGGTTGAGTGTGCGCAATGCCGACGGTAGATGGGGGAGGATTGCGACCAAYACTGCGCTGACGGGCACGCGGGGAGGATCTTGAGCGCGGATTGCAAAGGCGCGGATACGAATGAGAGGAACCTCGATCGAGAATGTGAAMGACTCTAGATTGGGGCACTTGTTGAGACGAAGCACGCGCCAATAATCTGTTGCGAGCATAGGTCAGCGAATCTCTAGTGGGTCCCAATACAGCGTGCACATACCGGGTTGGTCATCGGAGGGGTAAATGGCTTGTCCGATAACGAAAGGCATGGCTAGATGGCGCAAAGCGACTCCTCCAGTTTCGCTGATGAAGTCTCCGAACACGCGCAACGACTCGGAACTCCGTCTGTCGATGCCTGATCGAGTCCTGAATGTGTGTAGACACTGCGGAGCGAGCATTTGATGCAAAGCAGCGTAAAGGGGCGCCACGTCGTGAATCGGGTATCGAAGAGTTTTGATGCGGTCCAGAGTAATGGAATGAATATGTAGACGGGTTGACTCCGCAGATGAGGCCTCAGAGTGCTTAGGGCGGATGAGTGGTATGTCCGCGATAGAGAGATTGTATAAACAGACAGCGTCCGCAGGGAACGTCTGAAAGACGGCATACAGTGTCTGTAGAAGAAGCGGATTCTCACAGTAGTTTAAGATGAGTTCCTTCAGCCGACGCCTAAGGGGAGTAGCAGTGCGGGACGGATTTCTTTGATCGCCTATGAACCACAGATCTCGGAGGTGTAGCACTTGCATCTCAGGAAGCTTCGTTCTGAGCGTATCAAGGGCATCGATGGTGAAGTCCACGCGAGAAGTACCATGGATGATGCTTCCCGGTAGATCTCGTAGCTCCAGTCGACGGACATACCGAGCGACGTCGGGGTGCGAATCGAGGAACTCGCCGAAATCGTCGAATGTTTCTTGACATGCAACAGTCAGAGAGGAGAAGAGATATGGGCGCGAAAGGTCTCGCCAAGTACGCGATACGAGGGTGCATGCAGATAGTGTAGCTTTGTCATGAGATGCGTACTCCAAGATGGCGTGGATGAGTTCAATTGGGAGCCTTCCAAAAGCATTGTCCGAGGGAGATTCGTCCGAGCCTCGTTGGTCTTCTTCGCAGCTAGCATCTGATCTTTCCGTGCTCGTATCTTCAGATCGTCCTGTGTTCATGTACGAAGGACGATTAAGCTCGATTTGGCGCCGCATGGATACACGAGTCTTGGTTTTGCAGTTGCTGTCACGGTGGAGGAACAAATCTAGTCTAATATCAACTTATCGGATGGGACTCTATGGGACTCCGCCGCAGTGCGAGCCACGTGGCATAATAGAGCGCGCGGAACCGCGCCGGAGAGGTATTGTAGCAGGTTAAGCAGTAGTGACAATGCTTCTCTCGGAAACTCAGGAGCCTCTACGACGAATAGAAAGTCAAAGCATCAGTTTAGGATGAAACGAACCCTATGTCGCTATGTATATATGGCCAGGTGCCACCATGGGCGACTCAAGGCGCTTGTCTCAGATCACGGATTGTATGTTGGGCGTTCCAAGCAGCTTTATGGACCAATGGCTTGCGGGAACGTARTTGAAGGAACCAATGGCAGAGCAGTTACAAGGTATCGCGTATACCCTGGCGCACTCAGAGTCATTGACGCGTGCACGTGACCGCGTCTAGCCCAGTGATTGCGTCTCGTATCGAAAGTGATGGATGCCACATCAAGTGCGTCTTCGCCTGACCCTCAGCGGCGGTGAAGCATTAGGCGTAGCTGAGATGCAGCCTCAGATGCAAGATAGTGATGCAGTTTCCGAAGCATACCTGTGAGCGCATCCAATCAGCCGCCTAAAACCCCCATGTGTAATCCCGCACCAGTCCGGCCACGGTTGACAGATCTCATCAGCTTCGAACTCTGGCATGCAGAGAAAGAACATCATACAGCGTCCCACGGCTTTYTACTTAAAAGCAATGACCGTGCAAGCTCAGCCCTCTACGTGCTCCTCGTTCTGGGACCATGCCACTCAAAGCTGTTCTCGCCACCATCATCAAACCGTTACACGCCCGTCACGATCTCCGTTCTGGCCCTCGCAGAAGACTTGAAGATCTCCCATTTGAACTACTTGAGCAAGTATTCTACCTCGCGTGCACCGACGGAGGACGTACTGGCTGCTCGCTTTCCCTCGTCTCGAAGCATATCCGCGCGGCCTCCATATCCACGCGATTCCTCTCCGTCGCTCTCCAGGTCTCAGGGAACACGTATCAGCTCGACAACTTCCTTGAGAGCTTCGGGTCTGCGTGTATACGGGCCAGCGTACAACGCGCGCCGCGTCCGCGCGTTCATCACATGTGCTTGTGGCTAGCCCGGACGCCTAAGGAGGCCTCCCTTAATGCGCGGTTTGGCAAGCGGAGATGGAGTCGCTATGKGGTGGAGCCGTTGRGTACCGAGGCCCAGGAGTCCACGGAAGCAAGACAACGACTGTCGCGTGCAATATCCAAGCTCTTTCAGCAAGTAGGAACGGCCAGTTTCCGATCCCTCGCGGTTCTCGGATGCGAGCACGGGGTACAACAGCTTGTGTTCGAYTCTCTGGAAGGGTTCCCAAACCTTCGCGAGTTGGCGATTACTGGATTCAGCCAGTCACCAATCGCCTGCGCTGCACAGAGGACGCGTCTTCCGGATAGGACACCACTATACCCAGTACTCGAGAGGCTTCTGATTGCGCCCACGTACAATGCGGAGGTTGATTTTGCGTGGTTGGCAGCGAACGCACCAAGGCTCAAGCGAATATGGGTGATGGTCGAACAACACGTTCRGGAGGAAATCAAAATTTTGCCGAGTCTGATCTCAGTGCTATGTGAGTGGCGACCAGGATTTCTTTCATTGTCAGCGTGAAACAGGATTGCTCACCTGTCACTTTCTCGGCGTTTATAGCAAATACACGTTGTTCCGACTACTCAAATAGCACTCCGCTCTGGCCAGACCTGCAAAGCGTCGAGTTCGCCTATCATGCGATACTGGCCAAGCACGAACCACAATCCTTGGCGGACCGAGATGCATACATTGTCCGCTTGCGACGAWTGATCACGACCTTCAATTCTGTACGACCGCTCGTATCGTTCGTGCCTWGGTACACCCTTCAGGAAGAACCGTTCAGCCCATTGCGCGCAAACCGCGAAGCTCTGGAGAGGAATTTATTTGTGTATGAGGACTGGCAACTAGGCATAACTGGACGGATGCGAACATCCGAGGGTATTTGTGGAGCATAGTTGCATGAGACAGCTTGAGGCAAGGAGGTGGGGGCGGTATGCAGGATGTCTACAGGCTTGCGATCRAATTGTCATGGGATGTCGAGCTAGTGGGACGATTGGGGCCTTGTTCTCAKAATATMTCATTGTTGAGCCCGTTGGGACATCAGGAGACACCGCAAGTYMACGTTCAGCCATAACCGCCTGTAAAAGAAGGTACTAGCAACAAAATAGTGGGAATCCAAGAGAACTCGCGCCTTCCCATCACCAATCAGTCCAAACCTCGGTGTGTGTGTCGCGTACACGTGATCGTGGTGTGGATTSGGCTTGCACATGTCTGGCAACGCTGTAGGGTGCAATCCGTTCACTCTATACTGCTTGCATCATCGTGGAAATGCGCACGTACCTGCTCGCGACGAGCTCTTGTATGTACGCCGGACCTGGGACGGGCCGTGAGGTTCACGCTACCGCAGCACTGACAGAACTCAAAGACGTTCTCGCCGGCGTCGTGTCTCGTTCGAGAAAGGAAGCAGGACTAGAAAGTCACACGTTCCGCCATATAAGTAAGTACCTTCGGTTTCTAACGTTAATAGTGGTCTGCGGACGCCCCCCNACCTCCTGCTTGTGCCACCCCTGTTGGAATGCAGCTTCGAGTCAGCTATATCATCACCGCGATCGCTTCTAGGTTGCGTCGTAGGAGGAAGCGAAGGACGCTCGAGGACCTCCCGCTCGAGGTCATCAAGCTGATTTTCCGTCTCGCCTGCACCGAACAGAGTACTGGATGCGCTCTCTCACAAGTCTCCAAGCAGATCCGTGCCCTTTCTCTGTCGACACGCTTTCACTCGGTCGCTATCCTCGCTGGATCCACATCCCGACTCAGACTGTTCGCCACCACATTCGAGGCGGTATGCATCGAAGCCGCGATGCAGAACATACCACGTCCAGTTGTACGACATCTCTGTATTTCTTCCACCCTCGACTATGAGACGGGAGAGCGCTTCAAAGGTCGAGTCTACATGATGTGCTCGTCCTCGGGAGACGGTCCCACCTTCCTAGATCGCTTCGGGTACCATCACGCGGAGTATAGAGATGCGCTCGCGACACTATTCCGACGAGTGGGCACTTCTCAACTCGAATCCCTCATGATCATCGGAGACTTGTCACTGGGAGAAGATGGCGGTCGTAGAGCATTCCTCGAGTGCCTCGATGGATTTCCAAATCTGCGCGAGTTGTCTGTCATCGGGTCGCGAAGGCCGCCGTTCGAGTGGACACCATCCGCAATCTCTTCCATGGCGCATGCCAGTGGCCCAGTCAATGGGCCCCTGTATCCAACCCTGAGGCGACTTCTCGTGGTACCGCGCAATGACATAGAAGTTGGTTTCAAGTGGTGGGCGCAGCATGCGCCACAACTCGAGGAGCTGCACATCATAGCCAGATGTTCCACCCAAAGCCCCGACATGAAATTCGTGCCAGACCTCGTGACCAACTTGTGTGCGTAGTCTTTTGTATTATGCTGCACATTCGGATAGTCGGATAGTCGGACGGTTACTTACCCATACTGCATTTCTCACCAACAGCAAAGACGCGTTATGGGAGCGCGTCGGAAGGCCAGCCTACGTTCTGGCCTGAGCTGAACAGAGTAGTTTTTGGATATCATGCGGAACTCCCCTCGAACGGAGCAAACGCCGATCCAGCGCATCTCAACGCCTACCTTGCCGCCGTCCGCAAGCTCTCCCCGGTTTTCGATACCCTTCGGCCGCTTGTCAGCTTCACGACTGACTTCAGCCTGAAGGATTGGTGTTCCTTGTTGTTGATGGACACAGGTCATTGGGATAATGGCGGGCAAGTGGCGTACGCATTCTTGGACTGGGCAGATCGCGCAGATGGTGGGGAGGGGCTGTCGATCAAGGAGAGAACTATATGGAGGATGGACACTAGCACCGTTTCGAGCTGGTTTGACGGGTCTGGCACGGCTTCTAGCCGTAAGTGGCTCTATTACAGGCATCGCGAATATCAATGAGATTATCATTCGTTTGTTACACCGGTATGTAGGCTGTATGAGTAGTATAGATATCAATTTGTCTGTCTCAGAGAATCGAGACAGTTCGAATGGGGAAGTGCATCGTGGGTTCAGCTGCCGCAGCTACTCGCACTGGAATCCAAATACAGGAAAAGAACCATAAAGGCTATGAACCCACGAGTCGCCACCATCCGCGCGGCCTCCTAGTACCTCATCTATCCCCACCACCATGCCCCTTCATCGTGCACTCATCACCATCAGGAAACAAACATTGCAGCGTCGGCAACGCAGAAGGGGACAAACGACGTTCTACGACCTTCCGATCACGGTTGTGAAGCTCATCTTCCTCTTCGCCTGCACGGATGGCGGGCGTACCGCATGCTCTCTGGCACTTGTCTCCAAAGTCATACATGCTATCGCGTTTCCAACACGCTTCCACTCCGTCTCCCTTACCTCCGGGCTCACGCGGAAGCTTCAGCAGTTCATCGGCACTTTTGAGGCAGTCTGCAGAAGAGCCGCCCAGCAACAGGGGTCCCGTCCTGTCGTACGGCACTTGTGTCTTACTGTCAGCCTGGCTTCCGAGGAGCGCCGCGACGGTGTGGCCTTCATATATAGATCCTCCAGAGGAGAATTGGCGATCTGCAATCCCACCGTGGAGCTTCAGGCTATATATGAAAACGCTCTCAAATCGCTTTTCCGACGAGTGGGGACCTCGCAGCTCGAATCTCTTGCGATCATTGGTGATGAATCATGGGGCAGGGGAGGCGATTCAGACCTCACCATTGAGTGCCCCGAGGGATTCCCTAAACTGCATTCACTGGCGTTCACTGGCGTGCGCAAGCCGCCGTTCATCCCTACGAGGTTACCGGCGCTTCGGAGGCTTCTCATGGCACCACGCAACGAGGCCCGAGTCGACTTCAAGTGGTGGGCACGCTGCGCGCCCGGACTTGAGGAGCTTCAAGTCATGACAAAGGGGCCTGTGCAAGAGGACATGATGTTCCTACCGAGCCTCAAGACATTACTATGTAAGCAAAGTGTCGTATTCGCCGTGCGATGTGACTCTCACTGTCCGTATCGTATTCACCCCTCAATAGCGCAGAGAGGCCGTAGAGACCCTTCGCATGATTCTTCGCCTTGGCCAGAGCTGCACAGATTGTCATTTGGCTACCACGCGCGACTCACCAGGGACAGGATGGACGCATCCCCGGCGGACCGCACCGCTTATGTCACTCGAGTGGGCGAGCTGTCCTCCTTCTTTGCTACCTTATCGCCCGGCGGCCCCCTAGTCTGTTTCACGCCCAGCAGCGAGCTAAAGGATAGCCTGATGTCCGTGCAAGAGCTAGACCGCAAAGATGCTTCTGGGCAAAACGCGTATATGCGCGTGGACTGGGAGCTGCGCCTGAATGGACACAAGGGCCTCTCGATCCGGGAGTTTGACTACTGGAGGATGGATTCAAGGAGACAAGACCGTGCGGATGACCCGTCAGCGCCAAGAGACCAGATGGCGATTTATCGCAGACTGTGCGAGTTTACTATGTAGCTATAAATCGCAAGGTGAGTAACATGGCTGAGGCATCGAGTTCATCCATGAGTGTCGAGCTGACACTACGCTTCTGAGGAACGAGAACCTGCGGAAGTGAGATACGAGGATCGTAAGGCATTGTCAGTCGTTGTGGAGGTTCAGCGATCCGGTGTACGTACATAGCATCGCGTCCTTGAGTATGATGTACCTAGGTATCATGTAGATGTATACGTTCTCGTGTTCAAAGCCTTTGTGTCGATACAGATTATGTACTGCTCTATGATGGTGGTCGCGTTTGCGTACGTATCTTGTCCCAACAACCAAGGCTGCCAAAGGTTCACCAAGACCCTATACTGCGAGTGCGAGTGTTAATATGTCAAACCCTGCCAGTCGCGCCCAGCGTTCTATTTCCGCGCAAACGCATGGGCAGGTGGACCCCAACGATACCTCAGGCTCCCGGACGACTGGAATCCGACGTGTCATCAAACGGCACAACCTACACAAACCTCATAACAAAACGCCCGACCCAGTACAGCGCGCACAGTATTTGAATCACAGACATCGTCGCTCGAACGCGCGGATGGGACAGCAGCGCGCTCAGCCGCCGCATGCGCGTGTCCCTCGGGTCCGGCGGAGGYCCATTTGCCCAACAATCCGGCGTAAAGGCACCCCCGCGACCGGCCAAGCGCGACAACCAGTGCCGGCGCACGACCTCGTGCTCATACGAGTCCGGCCAGTTGTAGACGTCGCCRTTCTCCTGGTCCTCGCAAAGGCCGTCCCGGTTGACGTCCTGCAGCCTGTAGTCGGGCGCGAACTCGACGAGGGGGTCCACCCGGGCGAACGCCTCGCGGAACACGTTCATGAGCACGTCGTGCGCGGCGCGCGCGGTGGCTTCTGCATCGGGGCCAAAGATGGCGCCGGTCGGAAAGTCCGCGCGGTACATGAACTGCACTTTGTGGAGCTTCCGCCACGACGCGGCCTCGTGTGCGCCAGCAGCGAGGCTCAAGTTGTAAGGCGTTCGGTCTAGGTGTGCCCAAGATCAGTGTGAGCATCGTATGCAGTTAAGAGACCCGCGGTGAGACTCACACAACGTGGACAGGAGATTTGGCAGCAACTTCGGGCTATCGCCTGCGGGAGCGTCGCAAGCGACCCTGAGGTGCCTCAGTGCAGGCGCGTTTGCAGCCCACCACGCGAAATCAATGACTGCATACGCGTCAGACCTCATGTGCAGCCTCTCGAGCGCAGGATATAACGGTCCTGTTTCGGGCCCGCTGCCCGCACCAGAGACGAAGACCGGCGTATAGGCCGGGTGGAGTGTGAGCTCGCGCAGACGGTGGAATCCACCTGGGCATACGATTTCCGGTATGTATTCCTCTGAGATCATCCACACACGCTGAATCTTCTGGAAAGCGCAAAGGGTCTCCATGTCAGCGGTGCCGATGCTGGCGAAGAGTTTCGCGATCTCGGCGTGGTAGATCGCACGAGCCTCCGCGGAGATGGCATTGCGCTCTTCACGAGAGAGGGGGTCCCCGCGATCATATTCCTTCCAGTCGAATCTGACGTCCATCGGGCATCTCTGGAAAGACGGGCCTGGGGGGACGAATTGCCCCTGCTTGGTGGTGAGCAGGATGCAGAGGTGGCGTACTCGCGAGGTCGGCTCGCCAGCGACAGCTGCCTCCTCTCGAGCGCGTTCGAGTGTCTTCAGGAAGGAGGAGAGTTGCGAGCAAGTACCGGTGAGCAGGGAGACAGAATGAAAGCGGGAGGAGCGTGATAGGGCGCGAATGCGTTTGGACACGAGGGAAAGGGAGCAGCCGGTACGCCCGCCGTCGGTGCAAGCGTTGCGAAAGATTTGCTCGAGCAATTCATATGGGAGGCTCTCCAGGGTGGCGGTAGTCGGATGTACGCTTCCCATTTCCAACACACACGAAGGCCAAGAGGACGACATCCTGCCAGCAGGCTCCTGCGCACTGTTTCAATCAATGCCATATTGGAACATCATCTCAAACATGTACGATACCACTCACCTTCTGAATTGGGGAACAGTGAAGTGTATGGATGAATGGGTAGAGTTAACAAGAGAGCGGGAAACGACTCGCCTGCGGGAAGTAGCCTTTATCTCTTTATCTCACTCGAGCGGTCGGTTAGGACAAGATGCTATTGTTCCAATTGTGCAGAGACGGTTCACACACTACCACACAAATCACGCTGTTTGGATTCGCACACACAATTGGGTGCGCGTCTACGCATGCGACGATGGCGACTTGGGCCATGTCATGTAGGCAGGACTCCCAAGCATTCGAGCTCGAGTACTGAGTACTTACCATGCCGAACTGACATCGACTACTTCACGCCAAATGATGTTGCTAATCTCGCCCACTGCCATCCATGCTTGATACTGTGTGCGGGCGCCACAGTTCCAACGTGCAAGACCCACGGAGGACACGTTGGGGTGGCGCCAAAGGTCGTCCGGGATCCTACAGTTGGATTTATGTCGGAAGAGACGAGCTCGAAAATGAGAGAGAGAACCGAGAGGCAAGAAGCTCAAGGAAGAGAAGAAAAGCAACACCGAGTCGCAAAAGTTGCGATACGCGTGGCACAGCGGTATCTGATAAGATAACATGCGCACCGCTCGCCGACAGGATCTCCAAAAGTAAGTATCCTCCAGGAGTACTGCCAGCACTGTACACACGAGCAAGACCACACCGAGGTTTTTCAATAGCACTTGGTATGTTATTAGCGAAGCGTCCAGTCCGTACAAAGCACAGGCCCCTCCGTTGGTATACACGTAGATCTACATCCAAAAAAGATATCGAGCACCCATATCCTCCTTCCTCCTTCCTCCTTCCACCCTCTTCCCATTCCTGTCCCTAGGCTTTTGCAGCGGCCCACGCCCATCCACACATCTCAAAACGAATCCATCGAGCACATACCTCGCGAGAAATCTCTCGTCTCATATCTCACACCTCTTCTCTCCGGATATCATCCTCCTCGCCCTCCTCGGTCTCCTCATAGCTCCCCTCTTCCTCCTCCGACTCGAGGATCTCGTCCTCCGGGCCTGCGACGAGCGACGCACGTTGAGAGCGGCCGCCAGGGCCCCCACCGCCGAGCTCGGACTCGTACACCGCGTTCTGCTGGTCGCCGAGGTACCAGTCCGGCATGAGGAGCGCGAGGACGACGGGGATGACGCTCAGCAGCGTCGCGAGCACCAGCATCGTCTTCATCGTGTCGCTGTACGCTGTCCTCGTCCAGACGAACATCAGCACCCCGCCCAGCACCGACAAAGAAAAAAAAGAAGCGAGAGGAGACGCACCGCTGATTACGCCTTGGCGTACCGGGTCGTCCATCGGCCTGTCCCTCACATCCTTGATGCTCCCAAACAGCACATCGCGCTCCTCCTGGGTCAGCCCCGGCAGATACTCCCTCAGTTTCGCCCGGCATCGTCCCGCTCCATATCGCGCCGGCGATGCTCCCGCCGACGCCCGCGCCGATCTCGGTCCAGAGGAGGACGAGGGCGGTGATCATCGCGACGTCCGCGTGYGGGACGGACGCCTGCGCGCCGATGCCCGAGCAGATCGCGGCGAACCCGCCGCCCATGCCTTGCAGGACCTGCGTCCAGACGAGCTCGGCGTCGGACCCGTCTGSCCCGCGCGAGTGGATCATGAGCGCGACGCCGCTGTGATGACGCGCAAGGTGAAATGAGATGAGATGAGACGAGTGGGCGAGGTTTATCTACGCGAGAGATAGACTCACACTAAGCGAATACAGAGGCCGGTGAATAGAATCCACTGGRATCGTCGTGCGTTAGCCGTTCCGAGGATGCATGCTTGGGAGTGCGAGAGGGCAACGTACCTTGTAGCGGTGCAGGAAGCGCATGAGGATGCCTGCGATGATTCCGAAGAAGGTCAGGCCGAGAGTCTGTACCTGGCCAAAGTAGAACACGCTCGTCATAGACCTGCGAGCACGTCAGTCGGTGTGAGCGAGGGCTGTGGGCTCCGCGTGCGTACCAAGGTTTCGTGACGAGAACGAATGAGGAGAGGTAGGTGTATGTGAGGAAGTACGAGAGCTTGAAAGGACGTCAGTACGTACGTAGATATGCAGTAAAAGAGGACGTACGAAGTCAAAGAACCCGATCCAGGCTGCACACACGACTGTTCGATTGAAGAGGAATCGACGCGCAATGACAGGCCGCTTCGCATACTTGATATCCCACAATGCAAATGCCGGAAGCAGGATCCATCCCAATACGAGCGTCGTGATCATAGAGGCTGCGCATGATAAGCCATTGAGTGCCATCTATGATATRTTGGATGCTTACGACTACTCCAGCTGTTCTGGGCTCGCTGTGCAAGCGTCATTGGCAGCAGGATGAGCGCAATGGCACTCCCGAGGAGTACGAGTCCRACGAGGTCGAGCTGTTCCGCAAACAGCCACGCTCGCTGRAGCGGACGCGACTTTACGGGAGGTATCAACATGCTCCGGGGTCGTGGGGCGTCCACKAGGCCGAGCTGCTTCGCCTTGCGCTCACCCCAGAAGAGCGTGAGGATGAGAGGTGARAGCGACATTGGGACMAGGATGGCAAACATTGCATCTGTGTCGCAGCACGTCAGCGAGRASGATTGTTGNCTGAGGGGARTGARCACATACARCCCCATCGCCAGGTGAGGTGTTCCAGGAAGAAGTTGGAGATGTTTGAGCCAATAAACGCGTTTACGAGGAAGGGGAGGGAGGTCATCCCGGACACGATGCCACGCCATTGCAGRGTGGTGATGTCAGCGATGATGACTGAAGTCAGTAGTTGCAATCCTCTGATTGTGAGCCGCTTCAGTATGCAAGCGCACATGGTAACRGAGCTGRACACACGTGTAACCGCTGCAAAGATACTGTTAATGCCAAGTGGTGTGAGGCGTCGTGCATGGGACGTACATAGCATAGAGAACGATTCCTGCAGCGATAGCACCGACATTGGGAGCGAGAGCAATCACAATATATCCTATCAAAGGGGGATTGAGATTYAGCAATCAGRACTGTGTCGATYATRGAGGGAYRGTGGATGKAGGGAGCCKTTCTCCGWATTCGTCGYGYGCAGYYACTCTGKTGCGCAATGGCAWAGCAATTCTCGAYRGTTCACGTCACCNGGNNNAANGNATGGTGCCTAAGACTCTAAGGGGGAGCAGAACTTACCAAGAACATAGAAGATGACTGTGTAAGTGCGTTAACACGAGGCTGGTTGATTGAGTAACAGGGTACGTACGGACGACGAGATAGGCGGTACCGCGAGAGGTGACATCGGCAACYTTGGCGATGATTGGCTTTCCRCATGCCACTGAAGWACGAMCRGTACTTAGCAAGAGTTTGCGAGAGAGAYGGCTYCCACTCACCAAGTATTGACTGYGCGACTTGGAGGGAGGAGATGAGGGTATGAGCGCCGAAGTGAGAGGTAGCGAAAGCGAGGTAATTTGAGGTTGTCTGGTTATCTAATGAATACACATAGGATGCGAGCGCAATCCTGGGTGGGAGAGGGTTGAAAGGTATGCCCCGAGGAGATGCCGTGAAAGAAGACGTACCCAATGAATAGAAACCATCTTGAYGTCCGACCGAAGACAAGGTCYGCAGCCTCTACGGCTCGAACACCAGCATGTGCGTCCTGCTCCGCCTCGATCTCCTCTACGACCTCCGGCGCAAGAGTAGTAACCGTAGAGGCAGTAAGAACGGATCTTCGTGCGTCTAGAGGAGAGTAGCTGCGGCGATGGTCTGTTGGGAACGGAGGCGATACGCGGGCGCGGACCTGGAGTCAGCATGAGGAGGACGGAATAGAACGGAACGCTGACCGGAAGAGGGCGACTGGGGGACGAGGGAGTAGCCTCGACGCGTCATCGCAGTAAAGAGGRAATACTAGAGAGGATGCGGGGGAAAGAGGGAAGGGCGTGGTGCCATGGGAGAGAGAGGGATGTATATGGCTTGGGCAGAGGACGAGGCGCGTATTTGGGAGAGGGCGTCGTGCGCGATCGGGCTAGCGCATGATATCTTATCAGATACCGCTTACGGCTCTCCTCGCATATCACGCTTATTCCGATCTCTCTCCCTTCTCTNNNTCNCNTCCNNCCNNGCCCTGCCTTTCTCGTTCAGAGACATCAGCCACCCCGGAACCTTTTCSGACTGCCGTGCGTCCCTCTGCAACCCCAGGCCCAAGCTTCATGGCATACAGCGACATACACGGACCGTCATCCAGTGACATCTACATCAGTAGCTCGGAGCCGCACAGTTCACGCATGGATGACTGCGGCACCATGCCAGCTATCTGCGATGCACATATSKCGGTATTTWTGTGGGCTCNNNTGCATGTCTGAACATATACCRCACTGATTCACATGGCCCGAGYCACCGCGCNCCNACCYCTAGGCGCGCACCGAYTGCAATTGTGTGTGCMRCCCTGAACGCCTCTACCTGTGTGGCGCTSTGNNNNT
>JAPEVG010000112.1:60762-92207 GCA_029747595.1 Trametes cubensis
CNNGYTGAGTGGCGTACGTTCCGTGAGYGTGAACTTGATACCCACTGCGAACCKGGCRTAGGCGCCGGGGAGGACAAACCSCGACTTGTTCAGACCGATAATGACCCACTTCGGAATGACCACGACAGAGACCTGGCGAGYTRRTTTCTCAGGCTGGAGCTCGKTCAAYARCGTCAGTCTATTCCTTTGCTTGTGAGAGCTTGGCACATATTGATGCAGCACGCATACGTCGGCATAGTTGATCGAGCCGAGGAGCCTGCCCAGGTGTGAAACGGACAAGGACACGGTGCGGAAACTGACGTCCTCTGCCTCTGGTTTCTCGACGCGATGGCTGAGAAAGGTCCGCAAAGCCCTCTTATACCGAGGGAAGAGCAGGAGTGCGACGATACGTCGTTTCGAGTCTTCGCACCCTAGGATAGCGAGATGAACCAGAGCAGATGAGTACAGGACGGGCACGAGAGGRAACCGCGTTCGGAGGCCGTAGCTGGTGATGGTRTACTCGGGCAGTTCGAAGTCCAGCCCAGTCAACGTACTGAACCTCGCCGGGCTCATAGGATGAAGGTCTCCAGAAGARGCGAATCCGGCAGGAGAAGAGGCGAATATACCTGGGCGCGAATCCCAGTACTGCAAGGTTGATTCATCGGCGGCGGATGGAGACAGCTTCGGGCGGTACTGGAACGGTAGGTTKTCGTTGCTTAATCTYGGCCCCCARAGCAGTATGCTCTGRTCAGGRACRCGTTTGAGAATCTCYTCTTGCAGCCGGAGGAAGGCGTTTTCGCCCTCGCCGTAGATTGTTGCCATGTGGATCCCGAAGRTGCCCAGGAGAGAGTACGCCTTGTCCTCTATCCGAGTYGTCTTCCGTCGKGACGCCCAGGACATCCGACGAGCAACACTCACGGARTCAAGCCTCCGTTGGTGCGTGAGGATGGCTCGATCTATACCCGTGATCTCCTCGACGAGGGGCGCTAAGGTCGTTTTCGTTCCGAGTAGACACCAGTCTCGCGAGATGAAGAACAAGATTTGCGGGGCGATAAGCTCCTGCAGAGTCCAGCCGCGAGTGAACCATCGGCTCCGGCGGAACTGCGAATCTGGTGCATTTGGGTCTTCTTCGTCGCTGACATCCGCCAGGTAGGCAAAGCAGACGTCCGCAGCTGCATACCACGCGTACATGGAGTTGATCGCCTCAGAGAGCTCCGCGCTGCTGGTCTTGTCAATGCAGCAAGAGTCGATCCATACCCAGGCATAACCTTCTAGACGAGCGAATTCGCAGAAGTCACGGACCTTGGGGGACGCTTGGCCAAGTCCTGCACCCTTTGCGATGATAGCTTTGAGCTCCTGGAAGGATTGCTCTCCGGATTCGAGCCAGACATGGGACAAGATAGCGTAGTGTTTGCCGTGAGGCAGAGCATGAGGGCCTGAACATTCGTGGAGTGCACCGTCCTCCGTGGAGAGCAGATACATGATACATCAGATGACCTGCTGGCGTTCGAGTGCGCGTCAGTACGACTAGTAGATACATGTTCTCAACATCATGGGTCTGGTTTACCTTGACAGTCGCCGGGTTGTCTCTGAGCGTACGCTTGGCGTGATTCTTGGTGACTTGAGACTACGTATAGCAGCAATTGTACAACGCACGCACTGCTTTGAGGCGCGAGGTTGTACGGGGCGGTGTACTGGTGAGTTGGAACGTTGGAAGGCGACCTGATTGACAGGTGACGTACATTATCAGCGCTTCAGCACTTGCATATTCGCATCAGTCATGTATGCATGTAATGGGCCAGAACCATCCTCTTGCTGTTGTTGCCAATGGCAAAGACCAGACGGCGGGATATTGCTACCTTCGCAGTGAAGGTCTCTAGAAACAATTGCAATTTCGAAGGGATTCAACAGTCTGAACGTTTCGACATAGAACCGGAGGGGGGCGGCTAGAGGACGTGTCATCCCGGTCACGACAAAATAGAGGGAATATCACAGAGGTTGTAAAAGAGGGGGGGGGGGCTGGTGTGTATTGAAGTTGGGCAGAGGAAGCGTCATGGCATCATGCACGATCGGGTTACCTTTCGCGCGTTTAACTTTCTTTTTCAAAGCCCGCTTACACTGAAGTATGTAACAGGGATTAACCTGGCAAATGCATATTCCTCCTCATACCGGGCCTACTACTCTAGTAAGTACTCAGGCTACTAAGTACTTTTGATGGTCTGCTTGGCTATTGTCATCGCCGACGGTGTCCTCTGTCTCTCTCATGCTGACGCTCCGGGGGCAGCTATGCTGCAAGCTACAGCTGCCCAATTGTGCTAGAGTTCTGGGCTATGCTTCACGATTCGGATACGCTTTTATCAGTCTGCAACAGTGATACAATAGCCTTCAGAGGTTGCTATCGTTTCTGCCTGCGAAAGAAGCTCTCTGTCCTAGCCGGGACCGTCATCGACAGGTACCAGGTAGAGTCCGACAGAGACAACACCAGACTCCAGCAAACTCTGCCGGCCGTCGATGCGGCCTTCATTAGATTCCATGGATACGACAAGCGCAAGAAGGTGGTGACCACTGACCTGTAGTGACATCCAATTGTTGCGTTTGTGTCCGCGCGATTGTGGTAGGATCTTCTGCCTTTTCACTCTTTGTTAGCCCTTTTGTAGATATTTCTGCGCACTACGCCGGTAGCCAAGCAATAATGCCATGAAGCAAACGGTATATAAGCATATACCCCTCGAAATGTCTCCTCTGCGGCTTACGGGCTCTTCTCTGCTTTTACAGGCAATCTTCGTTCGCTTTCCATCCTCCTGAGAAGGTAAGCATCTGGGCGCCGATGATGCGTGTAATAATTGTGCCGCCACGCTGATCCTACTTAGTGCCCGCCTCAGGATGGTGTCGTTTAGTTTCTTTCCCCCCNGAACCGCCCAACACTCCTTTTTCTGTTATCTCTTTCGACACACTTCCCTACGACTTGCTCGAGCATATCTTTCGCAACGCTTGCACCGACGGCGGGCGTACCGGTGCCTCCCTCTCCCTTGTCTCCAAGCGCATTCGCGCACTCTCGCGCCCCTTCCGCTTCTTCTCTGTGTCTCTGCTCACAGGCACACGTTGGCAGCTTCTCCGCTTTCGGTACGCGCTGATCAGCGCCCGCGTTGAAGCAGCGAAAGCGGATGACGACCTTCCCCTCCCCCGAGTCCGCCACTTCTGCATCGTGCTTACCGGGCTCGGTACAAGATCGCGCGCGGGCATTCCTTCGAGTCCTCTCGACCGCGTTGCACTCGAGCACGAAGGGATCCCACCTTGGGATTACACTCGGCCCCTAGAAGAGCAATCGGAGATCCGTTGGCAGGCTCGTCTAGCGTATGAAGTCGAGCTGAGAATCTTGTTTGCCCGCATCGGTACTGCCCACCTTGAGTCCCTATGCGTCTTCCAGGACGTAGCGCCCATGATGGGACATGCCTTGGGGGACATACCGTGCCCGGATGGCTTCTCACGGCTCCGCGAGTTCTGGTTCAGCCCGCCGAAGACTCCTCCCTTTGTCTGTAGCGCGACCGGCAAGCGACAAGGGCCGCTTTACCCTGCACTAAGGAGAGTCCACATGGCTGCGGCGGAACATGCAGCTATTGACTTCGGGTGGTGGGCAGCCAATGCACCAAGAGTCAAGGAGCTTCGGATCGCCACAGTCGGTAGCCCAGGCAATAGCCCGGCGTTTCTGGAGAGCCTGCTCTCTACCCTGTGTGAGTCATTTCACACCACAAATCCGTTGTCAACGCCCTTGCGATCGGAACTCACCTCTCTTCTGGCAGCGCGCGCANTCCCACTCCTCTCGCGAGCCGCGGCTTTGGCAAGAGCTCGAGTGCGTGCAGTTCATGTACCGTGCTCAGTTCTCCCGCCACGACGACGACGCCGCAGCAGAACACGCCGCACACAACACCTTCGTGGAAGGCGTGCGCAGGTCTTTCGAGGAGCTCTATCCGCTCGTCGAGTTCTCTCCCGACTACCGGCTCCAAGACGTCGACGCAGAGGGCCTCATCATCCACCACAGCTCGTTTCCCAGGCTTGATCGCGAGCAGCCAGAGCAGTTCGAGGGCCAGGTTATGCGCTGGGACTGGCGTTTGCGGATGACGGGTCATGAGGGAGTGTATAAAGCTCACCATTGGAAGCTTGACCCCCCGCCCTTGATGCGTCGACTGTGGCGTCTGGTGGCGAGTTCGTGTTCAATGACTTCTTACCTCGCAGTGTGTGTTCCCGCCTTCAGCTACTGCCTGATGATGTACTTCATGACACGACAGTCTTGACTGTAGTATGTCGCCTTCGATTTGCCAGATGACAACGGTGTTCATCATCATACGACATTGAAGCCTGCGGAGAGTGTCATAGTTCTCACTCTTATCTCTGCAAGAAAGCGTGCATGTGCGTCCGCGACGTGCGCACCGTGCTTTTCCTAGACGAAGTACACGTGGAGACCACTACCTGAACCCCAAGTCAGGAAAAGTGCCGGTAGGGGGACTAGACAACTCACTGAAGAGGTCATTGTAATTCTCCGTTGACAGAAACTGGGAAGACCGCTCTAGGGGGGGCCTCATAGACAAGTGTAAGTGTAGCTGAAGGCGTGGCGGCAATACACATGAGCTTACTTCATTGTGACTGCTGGACAGCTTCTGACACAAGCGAATATGAATCGACATTGTCCACAGAGCACTGTGTGTTCGAGCGCGCTCCATATCAAGTCGCCCTGTCATACACCGTCTTAAGATTTTGTCGAATGAGAGTCCACTCGCAGCTACAAGGCGCAGGCTGCCCATTTCGGGACGACGACGACACAGTGGCTTTGATACGAGACCTCGGCCTGGGGCATGGCTACTACCGCGGGCTCGTTCATGCACTTCCGGGATGACGCGGAATGGCGCAAGATGCATACATCGTTATACTTGATTGAGCCGAGAATCTTGCATAAATTCAGAAGGGTTAGGGCCACGATGCGGATTTATTTCCATATACTCCATCTCGAGCTGTTCGACGTGCCAGTGATAGCCATGTAACAGGCTCAGCGACGACCTGGAACACTCGTTCGCCTATTGTTTGGCAGCCGTTTAGACACGGAGAAACGCTATGTTCAAGAAGGAAAGCCAAGGGGCGATAGTCAGCCAATTGCAACAGTACAAACACCCACACCCACGAACAGTATATCCACCTGCCCGGACCCCCTCAGCTGCGCCGCTCTCATCGCGAATCCAAAATCCCTCGCGCGTGGCTCAGAAGCCATACAGTAGAACGCGACACGCGCGGAGACAAAGCATGGGAGCTCGCGATCGGTCGCTACGCCCACGTCGACATAGACGACACACCGTGTGAAGGCACCTCGTCGCTCGCCCATCTCGCAGGCTAGCATAGGCCAGCAAACCTCCACGCCGCTCGAGGCAGACAAGGCTTCCCCGCGAGCGACGTTAACCCCGAGCTTCTCGAGGTACACGCGCAGGCCTCGACCGTGCGGATGTCCGCCCACGCGCACCGTCGTATGTCGCATGTCGAATGCCARACGTCGTACGTCGTACGGTCAGTATCGGACGCGCACGCGTGTGTGCGCGCCAGCGTCCAGGTGATCAGCAACCTGCCCAACACTCGTATCAGCATCCAGCATCTGGCAGAAGACGTGCGAGATGAGAGTRCCTCKTCGTTCRACTATCGAACCACCCGNNCGCGCGCAAGGGATCCACAGAGCACCAGCACCAGCACCAGGATCGGATGCGGAAGTGAGATAGAAACGCGMATCCGAGTCCGACACACCGCCGGGTCGGRGCCTTCCCGGTTGCCAGTGCACGTCGGCACGAGCAGACCAACAGCGACCACTATATCGACATCGACATCGCCGAGGTCTGATCCTGTACGTTTCGGCCGTATCGGTATCCGCAGCGCGCGGCGACGACGGCGATGGGATACACACGAAGGTGTTGTGTTGGCCGTCTGAACCGTGAACGTTTGAACGTCGAACCGTTACACAGGCCCGTGGCTGTGCCATCCGAACTTTGACACGGCGCAAGATGAGAGTCAGTACTTACGCTGCACGCAGTTCCAGGGGCCAGAACGTAGCTCTCGACTCGCCTTCGGTCCTATCCGCGATAACGTTGAGCTTTCGTGGTTCAAGCTCAGGGTTTGCGGAATGGTTCTCCATCAGCCAAAACAGCCAAAACACTGGCACTCACCTGTGCACCTGGGGAACATCAGCAGAGTACTTGCAGGCCGCCGTTGTGATATCAAACGATGTGGCATTGCAATCAGAGATGGCTAGGTGGGAACCGTCGCCGAAGACGACGAGACGAGACGACGTAGTGTACACACACGCAGAGCAACAAGCGGGAGACTAAGGATGTACACGTACGCGTAGTAGCTAGCGGATGGGTAGACAGACGATCAGTGAGGAGACTGTAAAGCTCGGGCAGGCTGAGAGTCCGTGGCGTGGTAGCGACAGGCAAGACAACGAGGATCGAGATGATGAGAGGGGAACAATAAGTCAAAGAGAAGGGGGCAATGATGGAGTGACCGCGATCCAGATGCGATGTAAACTGAGCAGATGCTGGCGATGCGAAGGGATGGGATGACCAGATGGCAATGCAAGTGGGAGAAGCAGAAGAAAGTGCGAAGATGAGATGTACAGATTGAAGTTGGAAAGAAGACTATATGATGGCATGGGGAACAAACGATTAGACGGCGCAGAACGTCGCTGATATCGATAAAGTGATGAAACAACTGCGGTGTTGAGAAGGTTGAAGTTGGGAAGTGAGACTTTGGGGAGTGATGAGAGAACGAAAACGATGGCAGATGGCGGTGGTGTACATGCCGGTATATGCTGTACACGAGAGAAGCCGACGGGGATGAGTGCCAATGTACAGGATAGACAGCAATGAGGAAATTAGGCGTAACGAGGGTGGGTGAGGAGCACTAGCATAGTACCATAGATAGAGGATGAGATCATACCCGCAGAGATCGACTCCGCGACGGAGATTTTGACAATGCAAGACCACGATTACTTGCTTCGAACAGGGAAGAGGGACGAAAGACGCAAGTATGCGAACGCTCAGGAGATCTCCACAAAGCTACGCCAGCTCCGCGTCGATCCGTCATCGTTGCTGAAGTCGATGAAATTGGCGAGCGGCGAAAGCAAGCTCTCGATCGTACCACGCCTGCTCCTCTGCTTCGAACGAGGAGCAGTGGTCAACGAGGTGCGTTTTTGAGACACACCAGACGTCGGAACGACCACATCCTCTTCCTCGTGGAGAACATCGAGAAGAACAGAAGGAGCGGGTGAATCCGCAGGTGCAGATGCCTGTGGTAGGGCCTGATTCCGGGAGTCGTCGACCTCGCTCTCGTCCTCATCGTCGCTCATGCTCATGAAGTTGCGCGGTCGAGACCGATGGCGAGAGCGAGTCTTGGGTGTCACACGCCCCTCCAACGCTGCGAGCGCGGCGGAACGGTTGACCTGGCGAGTCCTGAACGAGACCGAAGAACGGACAGACGGTCGAGACCTGAGGGGAACGGCTGCGGGCGCCGACGCGGGAGGTGAGCGTTGTGCTTCCTCGAACGAGCTTAGGGTCGCTGTGGCTGGCGGCGTGTTGGGAGGGGAGAACGCCAGATACGAGCGCTCCATAGGGGACATCAACGGAGAAACGGGCGACATAATGGCAGGTTCTGAATGACTCGAGCGATGGAGCGAAGGGGTGGAGCTCCCTGTTGCGACTGAGAAGCATGTTGACAGGGTGATAGTGAGATCCGAGGGACGAGCCTTCCTCTGCGATGCTGCCGGAGGAGCCGGAGGTTCAGAAGAAGGTACGGGCTTCGCACCGGGGAGACCTTCACGGGACGAGTGGCGAACAATTGCCTTGCGAGGTTGAGGAGCGGGACCAAGATGTGAGAAGGTGAGAGGCATGGTTGGTCTGCATTCCGAGTTAGTCTGATGGAATGTTGAGATTGGCGCTGCGACGTACGACATGGGCATAGGGGGCATCGTGGGGGACGTGGGCACCGAGCGACCGAAATGCGTTGTCGCACGAGTCGTTACAGTGTCTTTTCTCCGGAGGCTCATGGAGCGCATAGATTGCGACTCTGCGAGGTCGAGGGAGAGGAAGGAGTTGCCGGCGTCTGCGCGACGACGGCGGGGCATGAACGTGAAGAATACGGCATCCTCTTCGGTTGTGGTGGCCTCATAGAAGCTGTCCAGGTTCGCATCGACAGGAAGACTGCCACGAGGGGCCTTACCGCGAAGCTCGAATGAAGGACGGCGGGAGGTTGAGGGCGTGTTGCTCTCGGAGAGGAGACCAGAGGTGAAGAGGGGAGAGTACTGAGCAAACATCGTGGCGTTGCAGAGGGGCGATACAATGAACAAGCAGTTGTGCAAAGACGTGGACGTCGTCGCCGATGGCGGAGGGGGANCGGCGAGGACGGCTTTGCGGGGTGGAGAGGGAGGGCAGGGTGGCGGAGGGAGGCGTAATATAAGCCTGGCCGTCGCGCCTTGGGACTGGGCGGAGAATTGTCACACGTGGCGACGACCAGATCGATCGGTCACGGATCTCGTAGCAATCTGTCGGACCTGGCGCTTCGGCGAGGCGCACCGATGCAGCGTGGGGGGGCGGCGGCACTCTTCACACCGCCCTTCACCCGCTTCTCATCCTCTCCGTGCGTCACAACTCTCTTTCCCCGGCTCCATCGCCGGACCCGCGCTCTCCATCTGATTCAGCCTCGCCCGCCTGAATGCTCGTACTGCCTCCATCGTCTCTTGCATCGTTCGTTGCATGCAGTGTCAACGATCTTCATTTGCGTGCTTTCCACCAGAACACGTCGTTCATCGCAGGCGCGATTGTTTGTGTACCTGCCTCGAAGGCGACAATCAATCGGAGCGGGAAGGGTTCGGGCGAATGCTCTGCGCTGCTGACCAGCTGCTCACTGGCAGAGAATACTCGCCCGGCGCTCGCTGTCCGCTATCGGTGCCACAATCACACACTTTACCCAAACCCGGAAGAGGCACGTCCCAATTCCGGCGGCAGACCCTCCCGGCACGCCGAACGTGACGCACCGGCGCGCCTCCCGAACGCGTGCTGCTGAGCGAGACGCGACCGACGCTGGCCCAGTGCCTTTCTGCCTCCGCACCCGCCCCTGACGGGAAGCAGTACAAACGCGCCGGTGCGCTTATCCTGCGCTCCACTTGGCGTGTATTTCGGCTTGGAGTGACACCAACTTCACGCAGTGCGCCATCGCTCCTCTCGCGCGCACCCGCAGGACGTTGACGCAGCTTCTGTGCATTGTAGCAGAAGCACGCGTCTCCGAGTCATGGTATCAGACATATTGGGCCCTCGCGTTGCTTCGTTGCTTGTTGGTCCACACCACGAGGCGCGCGTTCATCTAAACGTGTATCGTGCCCCTGCGCCGCCGCTTCCCCCACACCGCCGGTTCTTGCGCGCCCCCATAGCTTTAATTGACTGCCCACGCTAGTACTGTGCCACCGCGCCACTGCTAATCATCAGGAACATACTCGCCATCCCTTGCGCACTCTGATATGGCTACCCGCCCACTAGTCATATCTGCTCCCGAGAGGAGCTGCTGCCCTCGCGCAGGTGAATTTCGTCGATTGCGCCTGATTTGTACCGGACGGCACGCTGGCGCGATAATCACGCTCAGAAGACGACGCCACCGTCGCAACCACTGCTCCCATTTTTGTTCTTCCCTGGCAACTCACCCGAAGTTCGAACGATGACCACCGTGCTCTTGCCAATTCCGACACGGGCGATCGCTCCGCATGTCAATATGGAGGACGTGCCTTCCATGCCGCCCACGTTATTGTAGTGCATCATCGTAAGCGCTACGTATGCATGAGCTACGACGAAGCTGATGCATTTCGTTACCCGTCGCTGGGAATCGGGATGTTCGTTCTGAATCAGGGTCGTATGACCCCGAGAATGGTGTAGATATATTGGCCGTGGACGTCACCGTCGTCGCGCCGTGGGACAGACGAGTCAACAACGCTATCCCGATATGGAGCGATTGCTGCCAAAAGCGGAAGAAAGTCGGCAGTCGGAACGAGCGCCAGAAGAACTGACTCGTCGTTCCGGCCGCATTCTCCGCCTTGTCCTGCGGTCCTGGCGCGTGTTCCCACCCGAAACCTTGCCTTGTTCCGTGACTCTCGCAGCCCTCCCGATTCCTCCCACACACAGCCCCCAGTGCCGCGCTCTGAGACAGGAAAACGGAATCAAGCATGGTGGGGATGTTGTCCATTGACACCTAGGGGCACCCGGCAACGTCCCGCTGGACGCCATCATCACCAGACTCACCTCCACAGTCGATGGCCACCACCGTTATTTTATTTTGACGCACGAATGCCGCCGCCGCCGCTACTGCCGCCCTACGTCCGACTCCGTGCGTCTGTGAAGAACGCACCCGGATCCCACTCAATTGTCTTGCGCTTCGCGACGAGACAACAGGCATCGTCACTCCTCCCACGCCAAGACAAAAAACTCGAACGTAAGTGCATTTTACACAACGAACATGGACCTGGCCCTATGCTGTAACGTGTTTCTGGGTTTCTGCGCGGTGCTGCCGCCGGCTGCAGAACCGCACTGTGCGCCGCCCGGTGCATTCCTCGGTGGACAGCGCGCGGAGATCCATCTGCCGCCGTTGTCATGTTTCGGCGTATCCAGGCGCCCGGAGACCGGAAGCGCCGACAGAGCCCGAAACACGATCGACGGAACCCAAGGCAGCGGCACGGCGACGGCGTTGCTGCGATATCTGCACTGTTGCACACATACATAACACGGAATGAATTGAATTATTGCGCCCTGTGTAAGTGGCCTTTGAGTTGTCAACGCCTCGCCGTTTCAGCTTGTCATGTCTGCCACAATTCATTGATTTGCTGGCAAAGTAGACTTGGTAGGATTGAATGGATACGCCGCCCGGAGGATTATAGCGCGTGCGCGCACTGACGCGCCCACATGACGCACGCGAAACTCCTTGACGAGTCGACGCGTTCGAACACCGACATCGTGCCGAGTCGCCGTCGCCGTCTTGCTACGCAGAGCTCCAACTACACTGCTGGCGCGTCGATGGTCCTCCGAGCTCCGAGCACCATCCTGCGCCGTCGTTTCCGCGGCCCGCGCGAGCATCACCACCACCATCCCTGCGGTTGGGAACCGAGCTGGCACGAGGAGGCCTCGAGGTCGCGTGGCGAACCGCCGGAAGCCTAACGAGGACGGATGACGGAGGCCTAGCGAATCGCGTATCCATTGGGTGGCGGCGGCGGGTGACGAGCTGAGACGATGGCGACGCGACCGCGACGCTGTGCACCGTGGCGGCTCGCAACGGTGAGTACAGAGTCGGAAGACTGCAGCAGTGGCACCACATTGTGGGCCGTGGCGCATACAATTTGACTTTGTGGCTTCGCGCGTGCGGGCACCCGCCTTGCTTCTTCCTCGAGGCTGCAGGCATCATCCATCATGACATTGGCAGCCATGCACTCATATCCGTCGTCGAAGGCTCGCGTACCACACGCCGCGCCGCCGCGACCATGAGAAAACGCACATAATATCTGCAGCGGCACGAGCCCGACGATGGGAGCGCATGGGCTCGTGTCGATGGAGATTGGCATAGAGGTGAGTGCGCTGAGCATGCAGGCTCGAGCTTCGCAGCGCCCTGCCATCGAACCATTTGATGCCGGTGCCCATATTTTCTCCCGCTTTGGAATCGAAGCTCGAAGCTGTTGTGGGGAACTCGGGGATCGCGCTCAACGACGTGGGGGAATGGTCCAGCCTGTCCAGGGTGGCACGGTGGCTCTGCCCAGCGCCGAGTTGTGGTCGCTGGTCGAGCCTCCAGCCAAGTTGCAATTGGTGGTGGCTTCGACGCTTCGTAGGTCGCAGCTGGCATGACTACCGCGCAGCCTCTTACGTGCCTCGAGCCTCGAGTTACGAGGATGGTCCACTTTTGGATGCCAGATACCGCTCACGACGAGAACGGAAATCCCTGGCCATATTTGACAACTAGGTACGTGTACGTGTGCAAACGTCTATCACTGCGCCCGATGCTGAACCGCGGTCTTTCCTCTCGCACGATCGCAGTCATACGAGGGAAGCCCATAGTAAGGATATCCAACGCGGACTAGATGCGGCCATCGCTACTGCTAACGCTAGCCTCCGCGCAGTAGTTCGCCAATGCGTACGTATCCTCCGACCTCGTCGTGCTGCAGGCCTCATGTGAGCTTCCCCGGTTTACAACCGGATCTCAGCAGGACGGCCGCTCCTCGACTGCGAGATGGCTGCACGACGAGGCTCATGACGAACCAATGTCATCGTAACCTAAGTCTTGCTCCGACGCCTCATTGTCTTCTGACCCTCATTTACGCTCTAGCTCATCACTCAGGCGCAGGACCGCTAGAGCAACAAGACGACAGCGAAGGACGAGCTTAGAGCATCCGCGAATTCGAACATCTCTGCGGAGGCAGCAATCGCGCATGGCGCACGCTAGTGCGCATCTGTGGGTCCTCCACTGGGCTCCGATCACCACTAGCTCGGGCGCCCGCGCAACTCTAACAGCTCGCTAAGAGGTGGTGCCCGTAGACGGTAGGATGCTGTGAACGCCCTCCGAGACCGTCGCATCACGCTCGGACATCGCTCCATCTCAGCTACCCTGCCCGGCGTCGAGCTCTTAGCCTCGACCTCCCTGCACGACCGACTTGCCAAGCAACAATTTGAAAGGCTCTCCGCTCCGGCCAAAGTACGCCTTCGCTCCCACAGTTGTGAATCTAGCGCGCCATCTCCCGCACACCGATGCACATCTCAAGTTGGACAGTCTGCACACTGGCATATTGTTGCGGACTTGACGGTCTCCGGCCCTGTGCCGTTGGAGCGATGAGCCGCGTGTCACGCCTATATTGCAATTAATCCAGGCATATAGTGAGGCACGCGCAGAGACACGGCTTGATACAGCCGATGCAGACTGTGCAACCTGTTCGCGTGCAACACATTCACCGGTGAGCAGTGCATCCTCATTGTCTGGCACGCGGTGGTGCGAACCGCGCGGTGCACGGTCATTGACGATGAGTGGCCTTGCGCAATGCGATTGAACGGTACGGCACGCGGAAACGAGGGCCCGGTAGGCTGTTTGACCGGTACATACGACTTTGACCCGGTACGTCCACCCTGTACTTGAACATGAATACTAAGAGCATACAGCACACTGACCGACCGCGCGTTCCTGCCAGGATTCCGGTGGGTGGCGACGTCATGGAAAACAATCGTCCCAGCACCTACTCAGCGCTGAGCGCTGAGCGCCGAGCAGTCAACCAAGCTCGGTGGCTCCCGCAATAGTGATAAAATGGACGCGGTCCGGAGGAGGCGTCGATATTGCGTGCCACCATCGCTGACATATCGCGTCCGGGTTCCTAGGTCCAAGTTTTTCAACACTGCTACTGTCAGCCAACATATCATCTGCCACGGACAACGGACGGGACATATGAGCGCCTGTGGTACGCTACCTCCAATGTTTGACAATCGTCGATATCGTCGCGCGTTACTTACCTCATCCTCATAGCAGACGGAGCTCAGCGTGCCAGTGCTGGAACGGATCCGGACCTACGCTCACTCCCGCGAACGCGCATTGATTGTTGATACGGCCACCCTCGCCTATGCATGTCAGCCCGCGGCGTGCCCCTCCCGAGTTGCGATGCTCAGCCTGTTCACAGCTCAGGAGGTTCCTAGCACCGGAGGCAAATCTTACGCACAATGGCATCCGATCAGTCACCGAACGGCGCTCATCGCTCATCGCCGACATCGCTCGCCGCTCAGCGCTCCACCTCCTCGTCTAAATACACACGCGTCCACAATCGCTCGTTGACGGACGATCCGGGGTGGCCGGGCTCTCATGGTGCACCCGCAGCGCTCAAAGACAAGGGCCTCGAACTGGGGCGAGCGATCCTGCACTGGTGACTACTGCGGCCTCAGCAGTGGTAAGTAGCGCTAGCGCTCTGTCGTTTTCAGGTCTACCGCAGCTGCGCGGGCAGCGCCATTCCGAATGGCACTGGCACGTCGAAGCTGATGAACGTCCGGAATGCCAGCGGTCGCCGGTCAACGCTTCTTCCACAGCGCCCCACCACTCTAGATCTCTTCTGCTTCACTTGCGACGCGGGCGAACCTTGGAACGAGCGCGCGGCCTCGTGCATCACGGAAGATGGAAGAGAAGGCGCATAGTCGCGCTTGAGTGACTGCGAGGGGTGCACCTCCATGTGCTCGTCGTGGGATGCGGCGGCGACAGGCTGTCAGAGAGACAGACCGCGGTGCGTACGATGATGCTCGTTCAAGTTATGCGAGGTCGTTTCTCTCTTGTGTCCGGTGACTGACCCGTGGTGTACGGCCTCGGGTCAACTGCACAATTGAGGGCCAGGGCCGGACTTTGGACCTGGACGCGGAGCGGAGCAGAACCTACGGCGTAACGTGATACACACCGGGTTGTTCCTCGATCTGGTTCGAGTGCTCCGTTCGTACTGTATGGGCGCGCAGTGCTTCTGCCATGTTCTCACGATGCATCACAGCTGTTCATTTGATTGCAGTCTCCCGCTCCGTGAACAGATGCGGCCTTCCTCGCGTATTAGCATGGAGTCCTCCGCCGACGCTGTATTCCCTAGCGAGCCCGAAGGTCAGTAAGATGTTCCAAATTTACTGGTACATCGGTGATGATTCATTATTTCAGGGTGTTCTACTGTCAAGATACCCCCGGTGTGCTACTTCTAAATACAACATCTCGTTCAACCTACTTCAAGCCGAGCGTGGGGCGCGCAATACGTCGTTATATGAACTGTCGTGTACGCTGCTCCGACATAGGTCTGTACAGTCACGGTGTAAGTACCGCCATGATAGTGCGTTCACGAAGCGTATGTTACGCTTCGGCGAGGTCAAGCGGAGGAGATTCACAGTGTCGGGCTCAAGCTGTCACCACCCAGATTCTGCGGGACGATGTATACGTGGTGGCCATTCTACATGCCGACTCCTTCGAAGTCGACGCTACCTGCGGATCCACGTGACCGCGGTGCTGCAGCGATCATCCCCCGACCTGCAGCGTGAATCCGCAGTACTCGTGTGCAGCTTATGCCGCTGCAGCTGTATTCGCTTGCCCCGACTCGAAAGCTGCGCGCGACAGCACTCCACCTGCGCCTGCAGCCGCTGCAGGACGAGGAGGTATGAAAGGCGGGCATGCGAGGGAGGTTGGGCGGTACCCTCCCTCTTCCCAACACCCTCACCAGTAAATCGATTCGTTACAATGCCCGGACTTCTCATCCAAACCCCTGTGACTGAACAATCTACTTGCGCTCACCAAGAGTGCGGTGGCGACATCCTCAAACCCTCTGCTCGTACTATCCTCGAACGATGCGACGTGCAAGAGCTACGCGAGTTGGAACGTTTGCGCCGGCTTGTACGTATCAGCGATGTCTTCACTTACACAAACACAATTGCTGATGATGCGCTCATCCAGGGCTGGAACGAGGCAGCTCTGCAGAGTTATTATGACGAGCGAAGGAGAAATGCCGATGAACACGGCAGACTCGCTTTCGAAACCCAACGTTACTACTACAACGCCGTAGCGCAAAGCATGCACGAGCTGATCGCAATCGCGGGCGTCATCCCCAAGTCTGGAATATATGACTTCCTCGTGATCAAGTGGGTAACGCTTCGCTCTTGCATGGCAGGATGCACACTCAACGTGTTTTTTTTTTTAGTTGTCTCCAAGGAGGGCACGGTTCTGCGATCCTTCAGTCCGCTCCTCGTGCATTCGGTGTAGGGATCGACCCTCCCTCGGAACACGCCGAGGGCACATTCCTCCTAGACAAGCTGGACAAGAAGCTATCTCGCCGTTACATGCGAATTGAGTGCGACCTTGGCACAGACGAGCACCCGCTCTTTCCCCACATCCACAACTTTGACTTGGTGATTCTAGGCGGCAACCGCCTCCGGGTCCACCTTCACCCCGACGAGAAGGAGACTATGCTCTCCATCCCCGACGTGCTGGGGAGCGCGCGGCTCATTGGCGACTTCATCGCTGCCCTTGCCTTCGTGCAGGCCGGAGGCACCATCGTCGCTCGACTATCACACTTGGAAGAATTCCCCTCCACGCACCTCCTCTACCTCCTCGACGCGATCTCAGACACGATCGTCGTGCACAAGCCCGCCTTCCGGGGGAGTGGTGCGACGCGCCCGTGGTTCCACGTCGTCGCGAAAGGCGTTGCCGCCACGGACGAGCACGCGCTGCTCAAGGAACGCTACTTAGCGGGGTTGAGGGGTCTTTGGGCTGATCTTAGAGGAGAAGGAACCAATGCGAGCACGGCGCGTGGCCTCCGCTTCGACGATTTGGACTTCGTGGTGTCCACAACAGATATCCTCGACCCCAAGGGATATCTGCCCCGTCTAGTTGAGCTAGGCCGGGGCGTTTGGAAGACTCAAGCGCAGGCCATCAGTGACTTCCTCGCGAAGAAGGGCGTACGCCTGGGAGACGTTTGATCAACTATACCATACCGCTTCCTTGCAACGGACTTGCCATCACGATATCTCTAGGCTTCTAAGGATCTCATATGTACTGTAATTGTATTTCTCCGCAGTATTCTGGATTTGCCATGCGAACCCCGATGACGTGCAGGGGTCCATTGAGTACGACATGCGGACTACTGCGTACTGAAGTGGAGGACGCGAACGGCTCCATTAGGTGTATTCTCGCCAGCAGATTTATTGAGAGACGATATGCTTGAAGCACAATGGATGACAGTATGCATTGAGTAGATGTTGATGCTAGAATAATATGCAGATGCGTGGTCTTTGATACAGCAGAGTAGATGTGAGAGCAATTCAGATATGAGAAAGGCGATCAAGGCATCATCAATGTCCCGCACGCTCGTGCGCGGCATGTCCGTTCGTCTGTGGGGCAGCTGATGTAGGTGGAGTAAGCGCGGCCGGCGCGCTGGTATGCCCTTGCAGCGGGAACGTAGTGCGTCCTTGTCCAACGGGTTGGGTAGCGAGCAGCGCCCGGTAAGAGGCCGTCGCGGATGAATGAGACGACCAGAACGCGTCGTACGTGAGTCCACCGCCGGAGGTCGTGTTGACGGGAAGCGAGGGCATGCTTGTCGTCTGCGTGGGTATAGGCATGGAAGAGGTGGCCATTATTGAGCGGAGCGCGGCGAGTTGTGAATCGATGTGCTCTGTTGGTTGCATTGGGTCAAATGGTTCTCGGAAGGAGGGACTGGCGGTGGTGGCGTCGCTAGGCGCGTGAGCCGCTGCAGACGGCGTAGATACGGATGTTGATGAAGTGAGTGGCGTATGAGAAGACTCGGGTTTTGAGGTGTGCGGTTGGTATAGGCTGGGTGCAGATTCTAGGATGACGGTGGCTGTAGAGTCTGAGCGAGATATTGGATATCGAGTCGCTGCATTGAAGCCGATGTGTGGCGCTTGGGGTGCAGCAGTAGCAGTTCGCCCACTGTCCAAATTCGGTGTGGATGGTATGGACGAATTCATGGTGGTATCCGCATTTAGACTTGACGATGAGGCTGTGTATCGCTCAGCTATGCAGTCAAATCAACATCTGACCACTCACATGAACTCCCCAAGGTTCCGTATGAGCGCAAACTTGCGTTCGACGGCGAAGCGAAGGTGGATGTGTTAAATGAGACACCATTTCCATGATGTGTTCTCATGCCGTTTGACAGTGGTTGGGACGTCGAGGAGGCGGTACCATTCGAGGAGGATGTACGCCCATTCCGACGGCCACCAGGTGAGATCACTGGGTATGGCCGGGTCAAGTGTGTATGCCGAAAGTATAGATTCTCAACCTCGTTGAGTGATTGTCTTTGCTGCGACACGTCAGGCCCTACGTTTCCCATAGAGGAGCAATGGAAGTATTACGCACCCATCCATGCTCGACCTTCAATTTTGCGTACTGGAGACGTAAGCGGAGCTGGCCTGAGAGCTAACGGGATGCACAACCTCAGCGTGCGAGGTGTAAGTGGTTAAATTTACGCTCACATAGTTTGCTTTCGCCTTGTCCAGTGAGCCACCGCGTGTCTTATCACCTTTGGATTGGGGCGTTTCTGCAACATCTCCGTCCAGCTTCCGTCTTTTGGGATCGGGTTGGGGAAGAGAACTGTTTTGACATTGTTCTGACACTGATTCCATCCCAAACATGTAGCATATGGCGCGTCCAGGGTTCGAGTCAGGAGAACGTCGAGACGGGAGGTGGCGGGAGGGATGCGCGTGCGCTGCATGTCGCACGACGACCGTCGCGAAAACGCAGGCGTGTTTAATCACGTGAGTGACTCCGACCGGATCAAACCCTAACCCCATACGCCAATCGAATTCACGACGCGTTCTCTCTTCAAGTTTCTCTCTCTTCAGCTTCAATNGTCTACCCCCTCCTCGTCGACAATGGGCTTCTCTAATCACCCTAGTACTCTTATGCTTGGCCCTGTGCGATACGCCGCGTTGTAGTCTCGCAAAGTCCCAGCTGGACGGCTGCTACGATGCTCTGCCGTGCAAACCGTCGCAAGAAAATTGACGGTTGAACTACCTACAGGATACCCTTGGAACACTCTTCGTTTCAGCAGGATTTGGACGCCTACTACGGGGTACATGGTCTACATGAGGGCGATTTGGCAACCATGCTGTGTATGCAGCAGCGGACATGCTGCGCGCATCACATCAAGTTGCTTATTACCCCTCTGCACTGAGTCGCTTCCCTTCGTACCCCTCACCAGCCCTCTACTCGCCCTCTGAGCCAAATATGTCGTCGCGTCTTCCCATTGAGCTCATTGAACACTCGATACACTTCCTCGATGGTGATTTTCCGACGCTTGCCACATGCTCCCTGGTATCCTCAGGTCTCCTACCTATCTGCCGGTCACTGCTCTGGCGAGACGTCAAGATCAGTATGGCTACCAACGGGAAGCCCAAGGAGGCCCTTCTGTTCAGTAAAATGCGCGAACTACTTGCCCTCAATCCTGACATCGGCCATTACGTCCGCTCCTCATCTTTCGACTTTGAGCATTCCGTCGCTATGCCAGACATCGCCGTCAGCTTCTGTAAATGTTTTCCGTCCCTTCGATCGTTGACACTTCACAACATCAAATCCTTCGATATTCTTCGTCTCCTTGCTGCCATCGACGTCATCCCTTCTCTCGAGGAGTTCCACCTGGAGGACAATATTGCATTTGATAACTGCTCTGGGACAGATGTAGCCCACAATTCTCTTCACGACGAATTGTTTCCCCGTCTCATCAAGTTTTCTGTGGTCGACGGCCAGAGTCCGAGCACCGCCTATCAACAGATGCTATCGTTTCTCGAAACATCACGGCATTCCTCGTCATTGAGGTCTCTGGACCTACGGATCGGCCTTGAGAGGGATCACGATGACAATACCACCACGGGGCCTGGCGTGCCCTCTTACGCCCCCCAACTGGATCACTTCGGCATCCTACTTAATGACCTCACAGACAACGGCGCGATCGACTCCAATGGCCGTATGTCTTCTAGCTTTCATGGATGTAGCATACAGCTCTGACCTGTACCCCTTTCAGGTTCGCACATGGACCAAGTTTTCTTAGAGCTCCCCCGAGCTAGCGCCTTACGCTCCCTGTGCATTCAGTATGACTGCTTCGCCTTTTTCTTTCTCAAGGAGTATCTGTCCGCACCGGGTGTCAATCACGGGACCACCGCCGCGGTTTCCCCTTACTACCTCGACAAACTCTCTAATCTCCTCTCCTCGTCCCATACCCCTCCCTTCCCTGACCTCGAGCGACTATCCCTGGTGTTCTCACAGCCACTCAGCTGGCTCTTCGGTTCCGAAGCGGCATTCGAACGTCTCGCGCAGGCGATCCTCGGGGAATCCAGCTCTGGCGGGCGACGCTACCCAAAATTCGCACGTCTGGAAGTCTGCTTCGTGCTTTCGGTCAACATTGGGGTGTTACATGGCGACAAGGGTGTTAAGAAGGCATGGGAGCAATTCGAAGTAGATAAGAGAAAGTTCGTTCAGATGCTGGCAGACTTCACTCTAGCAGGAGTAGATGTACGTGTGTGGATGGTGTAACGCGGGCCTCGTAGTACTACTGGTCGACTTGGACAGAATGGTGGTGGGCTATGCCTGACGTTACGTAGTAGCTCAGTCAGTTCAATGTAGGACAAGTGCGCCACAGTGTGCTCGTATGTATCTATCAAACCTCGACTCTCGGATGAGAGTCACCGCACGGATCTTAGTGTCAGAGGTTTGTCAGAGGTTTAGCTGGAGTTTATCTGATACTTCAGTGTAAGTGCTGATGTGACGTTCTTGCTCAGCGCTCAGCCTCAGGTCTTAGTACTTGCGGAACCGATGTGTCAGAGACGCACGCCGTGGAAAGAGAGCAGCACCGAATCCGAGACCAATCAATTGCACGATACAAATCCCAGCACAACAAGCAAGCGGACAATACAGGACAGCACAGACACCGATATAAGCACAAGTACAACAAACGACGATGAGCACGAGCAACACGATGGCGACGACAGCACACAGTACACAGACACTAACGATACAAGTCCGAGAGGAATTCTACACCCCCGTACACACTCTGCACAACAAACCGGAAGATCGACAGCGAAATCCAAAACAAACAGAAGTAGAAAGAAGCGAGCCACAGCCTGACGACCACGTCTGTGCCCCAGCTGCCATTCTCGTCGTGTCCAACGCGGGAGTTGACCGTGATACTCCCCACGATGACCAGACTTGACTCAGCACCAGCGTCNGGGCGCTGCAGGTGCTGCAGGAGCAGGGGACGAAAGGCGGGACGGAGGGCAGGGCGGGGCAGAGTCGGACTCGTCGTCCGAATCGAAGTTAGCTGAGAAGCAGCCACGGCGAGGGCCCCTCCTCCTCGGGGTCACGGGAGGAACGGACGGCTTGGTGAATGCAGGAGGAGGGGCATCCCATCTCGAGCGAGAAGCCGTCTTGTCTGACGTTGATGTGCGGTGCTTCTCGCCCTTAGGACGACGGGATGTCTTCTCCGTCTTCGAGTCGCGCGAGTCCTCTTCCGCGGTGGTCGTACGCGGAGCTGCAGACTTTTTGTCCCACCCGACACTAGTGCTTCCCGCCTTCGGCTGGGGCTACATGGTACCATAATTTAGCACAGATCCCACCAGGTTTACATAACTGCATGAACGCACCTSTGGCGCAGGCTGTGGCGGGCGTAGTGATGGACGGCTCGGAAGCGAGYGATAGGGTCTCGTTACCCTTGGAAGTGCCTCTGGCGCTGGRGAACCGTCCTKCTGGACGGCCTCAACCTTGACTTCACGCTGTACGCGAGGTGGCTCAGGTAGCGCAGGGGCAACCGGCCGAGGAGCGCAGACATGTGTATGTGTCTCCTCTGCCACCCGCCGCACGTGTGTGACGTACCAATAGGGTACAAGAGGCTCCTCGATACCCCTAGTAGGGCTCAAGCTCGAATCGCTCTGGARAATTCAGATGAGAACTCGCCRTGTGCATTRWTACGTSTGACATGAGGCTTACCTCTGATGACGGCGAGTCGGACGCGCTGCTGCTCAGCTCCGACGAGACGACCTCGTCGAGGAGCGCCTCGGGCACGTTTCTGAGCTGGTCTCTCCGCTTCCTGCGGGATTGCCGAGTCTTGACACGGCGCTCTGCACGAGTGAGCTTCTGGTAGGGCGACGAGAGCGGACCCGAAGTCTCCCCTCCAAGAATGAATCGAAGGACGTTCTTGGATACAGTGGGAGGCAGACTCGCTCTAGTGCGTCGTGGCTTAGACGGCGACGAGGGAGGAGAAGGTGAGGGGCTCGAGCACGGCTCAACACTCTGCTCGCTCTCGGATTCTGAGGGCGATAGCTCTCGYTCTTCATCCGGCAGAGGCAGAGGCGTCTCCGGCTGGCAGCTCACTTCCACGAGATCCCCACATTCAGATGGCGCGGTGATGACGATGGTCGGGAGCTCCTGCTCAGAAGAGGCCGGTTGCTCATCCAAGCCAGAGGAAGGAGTRGAGGGYGAGGAATCGAGGATGGCAACYGCCAGTTGCTCAGGCGAAGCCGYCTGAAGGGCAGGCTGGGGATCAAGTGCTGCATCGTCGAAGGAGATGAGGTCAGGTACCTCTGCCTCGGTTGAAGGCTGGGAATCGGTGACCGTTGGGATCGCGTTGACCGCTTCAGAGCCTGGCACGACCTCATCTTCCAATGGAGAAACGTCGTGCGAAAGGCCCTCTGGATCCCTCGGCGAGTCTTCTACTGAGGGTGGAAGAGGTTCTGCGGGAGGTGAGACATCGGGAGCATCAATAGTCGCTCCTACCGAGTCCTTGATCAACTCCGCCGCGTCAGCGACCTCGTCTGCGGAAATTATTTCTCCTGCCCCAGGTCCCCCGTCCTCGCTCGTAACCATTGCCAACTCGGGGTGACTTGCAACTACACGCGCGTCAAGTACCTCGGCGTTTGTAGCGCTGCCCGCTTCTTCTGTATTCTCCGGTGAGAGGGAGCAGAGCATCTGCTCAACCTCTTCAACTTCCGCGAGGATTTCGAGTTGTGGGGAGGGTACGCGCCCCCCGCCAAACTGAGGWACAGACGGAGCGTTCTGCCAGACAGGTRCCACAGGGGTCGCGTCGACTGAAGAGATAGCCGTAGGCGCAGCAACGTCTGAAAGCGATGCAGAAGGCGTGCCGACGTATTCGTCAATTGCAGACCAGTCGATGGACTCTTGACTCGGCTCGTCGTAAGACGGGTTCCAGAAGGACATGTCGAACGCCGACGACGCGCTAGCATCCTGTGCCATTGCCATGTCGGTGTCGGGGRCCTCCAGGGCGGGCCGGATCGCCTCATCCTGGACCATGGCGACGTCGGCACTGATCTCGACCTTGGCCTCCGAACTAACGACCATGTCACTGATAGTAACATCCTGAGAGTCGAAAGCTCCGGCTTGAACTKCCGGGGAATTTTCAGTTCGCGCTCCCACAGCCTTTGTGAGGTCAAGACCTGGCGAAATGTCAACTCTGGTAAAGGTARACGATWATGACGAACTACTCACTGGGCCCAAGTACACTGTCAAGTGCCATTGGAGTCGGCGARCTAGGTCTGGGCTGGGGCAGCGACGGCAGGTCWTCTGCAGAGGATGGCGACCGTCCTACAAAGCCSCTGAGTAGTCCTTCCTCTATCCCAGARAAGATCTCATCGAGGGCAGGATCAATCCAGTCAAGCATGGATGTAACTGCGACATCCTGCTCCTGAGCCTCGTCGAGGACGGGAGGAGAGGCACAAGCGGGCGGCGACCAAGAAGGTTGCTCCTCCGACGTGCCGAGAGCTCCGTGCGCATCCTCGTCGAGCTGCWGTAGTTCAGCTGTCGAAGAACGATCGGTAGCCWAATTGGAAAGGGAGGGCGCTTCGGGTRAGACGCTTGCAGCTCCGAAGGACAGAAGAGTCAGTGCGACGTCGTGCTCGTCTGCGGATCGAGTCTGGGATGACGGCAGTGYGAGCGRTGGWTCAGAAGGCGCCCYCACATCTTGCGTGGAGTCTTTCGCTTCCTCATTTTCGYTCTTGTGGYCGGTCGCGTGGTCAAGGTCAGCGATTGGCACCGCAGCGGCACTGTCCAYGATGGAGTATACGAGCTCCTCGTTCTCCGAATAGCCTAGTGATATGCAAGGGCTCGGSGGCCTCTCCTCTTCGTCCTGACCGGATTGCTCCTGAGATCCAGAGGAAGGAGGCTCAATCTCGGAGGGCGCGACGTYCTCGGAGACGGATGRCTCGGAKGTAGCAACCGCGTCTGCAGCAGTAGGAAGCATGCGGGCTTCATCAAGGGCACCAGCGAGCGATGAATAGSTCGAGATGGTCTTGCGYTCAGCAGCTCTCTTGGGCAACCGCCGCATAGGACGCTGCTCTTTGGGAATGGTGGGCTTCGAGACGGACCGTTTCCAGAGGGGTTCGGGAAAGTCTTCATCGTCGTCATCGTCGCCTTCCATCGTGTAGACRGACASTGMGATTGACGAAGCAGCAKCAGCCAAGGCATCGAGGCCAGAAGCTGGAGCCGCTGTAGACTTCGAAGATGCGTGTTCGACGGATGGCTTTGGRGTGAAGCTARACAGATGAASGACATGGATCAGGCACAGTAGTTTGCTATMATTGAGAGCACKACGCACCCGAAGACGTCTTTGACGGGAGAAGGCATCATTGGTTGCCATTTCTCGGCRATGGGAGATGTCGTAAGATCTTCATCGTCCCAGTCCAGGGGACCAGGTGCRGGGCGACTCTTCTCTGCTTCGACAACTGCGTGCTGAGGCTGCACGTGGGATACTGCTGGCACATCCACGAGGGTCTTCCCAGGCAAAGACAGCGCGTCGTGACCCTTGTCACGCGCAGAACTGCAAGTCGGTCCAATATGAGCTCATGTACGTAATTAAGGGTAAACAACGTACGAGAGGCTCGCGCTCTTCACAATCGAGCCGACTTGAACCGCAGGAACATCTTGCATAGCGTTAGAGCCATGCTGGCGGCTGGAACCGGGTTTGTCGATGTCTCGCGCTGCAGGACGCGATGCGGACGGGGACTTCAGTGGCCGGAATTGTGCCCAGATCGCTGGGCTACTGTTGAGTGCCAGTTCTTCCGGCGTAAGCAAACTCTTGACCAACTCTTCCGAGATTTCTGGTGCAATTGATAGTTCGGTCGTCATTGGCACCTCGGAGTCATCGTTCGCAGGACTGGTGTCCCTGCCCTTGCCTTTGTCAACACGCGGTGCAGGAACGTCTTGAGTAGCGCGCTCATCGTCCATCGTACAGTCTGCTGCAGTTGCAGGGATCGAACGTGACTGACTCGTCGTGGCAGGCGCCTCACTACGCTGCTCTTGCGGCGGTTCGACCCCCAAGCCCATGTCACTAGATTGGCCACGGTCATCAATTGAGGTCAGACATGCATGTGAGAGATAGACTCACGTTTTGATCGAATCGATCAATTTCTTACGGGCCTCTCTCTCCATCATCGCCCTTCTCAACCTGGAAGGCCCCTCGCCGCGTGAGTGGAGTACTCGAGAAACTCGCGCAATTTCCGCGAGCTTGCGTTGTGCGTCTGACGCCTCAGCTATGGCCATAGTCGATGTCAAAACCCCGGAAGACATTGAATGTGAGGGCGGTGGCGTAGGTGTGCGTGTGATCTCTTCGACTACTTCACGAGGAGTCTCGACTGGAGAACTAGGTACTGGCGTTGGCGTGCGTCTCGATTCTTCCGCAACTTCATGAGCAATCTCGATTGTAGTATTAGGCACTGGCTCGGCAATTGGAATGTGCGGCGGAGTGGCTTCTGCGGGCTGCTCAGCAGGTTGAGGCTGAGCGATCGGTGCGACAACCACTTCCCACTGAGAGGGGTCGTCTTCATCATCATCAGCCTGAGGGTCGACTGTGCCAGCCTCTACCTCACCCGGCGGTGGCGCGAGGTAATCGAGCGTCGGGATGTCCACTGCGACGACGGGTGGAGGAGGTACAGCCGCGGAAGATGGTGCGTTGTCGATGACGGGCGTGAGGTCTGTCGAACCCTCAACATCAGCAGCGGGGGTGGCGTCCCGGACCGAAGGGGGATAGGGACATCGATGGCATCGGACGGGGAAGAAATGGAGGCTTCGATAGTGCCGACATGCTGAGGCACTATGTCGAGCACAGGCTGGGGATGTACGGGCACCGGGATGGATGTGGCGTCAAGAGCAACTAGAGTTGCGGAAGGCGAGGTGGCGTCAGAATGGACTGCTATCTCATTGTTTGAAACCATCGCAAATGGTACGGGATCTACGCGAGCTACTGCGGCGTCAAGGACAGCCTGTTGCTCAGGAGCGTGAATGTGTACCGGCATCACGGTTGGGTGGTAGGTGGGATGGTAGGTGGGATGGTGAGCCTCCGCGAGCGCCTCAGTCGACGCCATCTCGATGTCGGTTTCTGTCTCAGCCCACTCCATGGCAAGGGGCTCGGGGCCATCGATATCCATGCCTCCGCTGTATTCAAAGCTACCTGTAGCAATGAACTGAGTGTAGAGAGGTTGTGGCGTTGGCGGGTGCGGAGCAACGGCAGAGAGGATAGGGATCTGGGGAAGGGTTGGGAGCGAGATTGAGTGCGAAGACGGCGGAGGGGGAGGAGGAGGAGGAGGAGGAGGAAGAGGAGGAGGAGGAGGAGGAGGAGGAGGAGAAGAAGAAAGCTCAGTATTGCGAGAGCGCGCGTGATAGGAAGTATGTGCACGATAGAGGGGAACTATAGGGCCGGTGAGTGAGTCGTCGTCCTCGCAGTCTCCGTCCCAATGATGTGGCGGATCGTGATCAGGGCGACCGTGGAAGTTATGGCCCTGTATATTCATCGACGCATCGGAGCTATGACCTTCTAGTACCCGATCCAAAGGTACGGATTCCTTGCCTTGAGTTCGTCGACTCCGGGGGGCATTTCCCTGGAACCCATGAGTCGGAAGGAGAGGTTTCACGATGTGCACGTTACTTGTCTGGTTGGTGCGAGTCTTGGTGCGGCGGCGCGACCCGTAGCCTGACACACGAGTGGCCGCTCGAGGCGGCTCGCAGGAAGATCCACTGTTCCTCCATATAGGCAAAGCCGTGGGGTCGTAGGCATCTACGGGGTCGGTGAAGACTCTTGGACCCGTACCAGGGTCGGGTGACGCTGGCAAGATGCACCGGACGCTGCGCAGTGATGCGTATACAGTGCCCTTCAGTCTTATCTCGAAATGGTAGCAATCGGCGTCCATAGGCCAGCGAGTGGCTGTCAACCTGACCGTCCTGTGCTCGTCACCGAAAGATTTTGATCCATTTGTCCAGTCCCTAATACGCTGAGGGGGCACATCTGGGGGGCAGTAGAGCGGCCTTGACCAGTCTATCGAGGCATTGGAGGAGCCTTCGCGACCATCTACAGCAGAGTCAATGATGACAGAAGCGCATAGATGGGACTGGTTATGAAGTCCCAGGTGAATGGTGATCCTTTCGCCGGCCCTAGGGTGGATGAGGGTAAGCGTACAAGGTAGCGCCATGGATTCGCCTAGGATAGGGCTTGCAGGAGCTCTTTCGAGGATGATGAATCCAAAAAGGTCAAGGTAATCTAAGAGCCAGACGGGTATGAGAATGCGACACGTTTCAGAGTTGGAGAGGTGCATCCAAGGATGGACGACCGGAAAAGTAGAGGGGAGGGTATCAATGATGTAGATCTTCTCCAATGAAGCCCGTGCCTTACGAGGCTTCGTCACGTTGTCATTGCCTGAGCCACTAGCACAGGAAAGCGAGAGATTGCTCGATTGTTGACCGAAGTTGAGAATTGCATCCACGATGGACGGCCTAATATTGATGAGCCTGTATCCCGTAGACTCGTGTGGCCCCTGCAGCGAATCAATCCCTTCGACGCTCTGAAAAGATGCCCCGACGAAGTACTGTGGCAAGTCGCTCCTCGAATCAGGGTTACGCCAGAGCAGGAGCCCGACACATTCTCCGGCACTGTTCTTGCATGGAAGCAGCGCAATAGAAAATGTCTTTCCATGAACGACGGGGAGATGACATCGCACGCCGTAGCTCGTGACTGTGACCTCCCGCAACACCTGTAGTAATATATTAGTATGATGCGCATTGCACATGCATCACACCAACTCACCTGCATCTTAAGATCGGCGACTAAGATGCAGTTACTGACAATCTTCTTCACCGCATCGAGACGTATTGGTGTCAGGCGAGCGCGCTTAGGGGCTCCATTGCCAAATGAGGAAGGGGACAGAGCAAAAAGGCGGCTCGACATATCTCTCTTGTGCCGTCGAGTCTCCTGCGAGTAGGGCATCACAGAAGAAAGAGTCCTTCCCCAAGCAAAGAGTGTATAGTCATAAGAACGCTTCATGATTTCTTCCTGCAGCCGCCGGAAGGCCTTCATGCCCTCGCCGTAGATAGTTGGCATTGTGACGTCGAACAGGCCCATGAGAGAGTATGCCTTGTCTTCGACCTTGGAGGTGATACGTCGCGAAGCCCAGGATAGGCGACGCGCGACGCCAACGTGCTGCAGTGCCCGACGGAACGTCAGAATCTCTGCGTCAACACCTGTGATCTCCTCTAGTATATCGGCCAACGCTGCTTTGGTACCTAGAGCGACCCATTGGGCAGACATGAAGATGAGTTGGCGTGGCGCAATGAGCTCCTGCAACGTCCAGCCCCTGGTGAACCATTTGCTGCGCCAGAACTCCGATTGAGGCGCCTCGATGTAACAATCGGCTGGCACATCGAAGAGGTAGGCAAAGCAAACGTCGGCCTCTGCGTACCATTTGAACATCGAGTTAATCGACTCTTCGAGCTCCGAACTGCTCGTTTTGTCGATACAGCAGGTGTCTATCCAGAGCCATTCAAAGCCGAGGGATTTAGCAACGTTGATGCATCTTCGGATCTTGGAGCCGACATCCTGGTCTTCATAAGTCTGAACGCCCTTGGATTGCAGCTCCCGTATATGCTGGAAGGTCTTCTCGTCTTCTTGCCATACATGCGAGAGTATAGCATATCTAACTTTCACCTGGCTGGTGTCCTTGAACTCCTCCAACTTGAGGCTTGCGGTTGAGAGTAACCACATGACGGAGCTACGGCCAACGGCGAACATGTCAATGGAATTCACTGCCACTCTGATTTGATGGCAACATACCGGCGGAGACGTTAGACACTGAACTGCTTGCTTGAGTGGACTAACTCGGAGGGGCGGAGAGTGAGAATGAGCCGTCAACCACCTAACGCTTGTATTTATGCTGTACAATGTACAGCATCTTCGGAGGGCTGTGATGTCAGCTTCAATCGAGAATCGGTACCAACCACCTCGAGGCGTTGATCAAGGGACATCTTCATTGAAGGGAAGATGACCGCACTGTATAGACCACACTTGATGCTGTGAGTCCTATAAAAAACTCTGTCTTTGGGACGCCGCTATCTGGTGGCTTGCTACCGGCCTTTTCCGCCAGAACCTCATGGGCGTTTGTTCTTATTTTGCTATTTGGGCGCTTCTTAGCGCTTGGTTAGATTTGGTTCCGCCGCGCGAGCCTTGCGTCGATGCTTCATTGTTCCTACGCTGAACACGACGCAGGTATAGTACTATAGCTTTTGTATCATTGTCCCTATGCTGAACACAACACAGCTTGTGCCTGTCCTCACTATCTTCCGAAAGTTCGCGCTGTACAAGTGACGAGATACTTACCTCGCCTTATGAGTAGGCGACGAGATGCCCGCGGATGCCCACCTGTCCCCAAAGTTGGTGTATGATGTATATTGTGCCCACTACAAAGCAAGAGAGGTCACGGCTCAGCGAACCGCGACAGCCGTATACTTACTCTCTCTCGTCCTATGTAGGCCCCCTCCCGCCCCGGCTCACGCTGTGCCTCTACCATGCGGTCCGCACCCACGTCGATCCGCATCTCACGGCGGGATGTGAAGCTTTGAAGTGGTACTGGGCTCGAGGCCGAACACTGTTCTTGGCCTTGAAGCTGTCGCGCCGAGCCCCCTTGTTCACCGAAGCGGTGCGTGGCCACTGCGGTACCGCCGCTTGGAGCTTGCTCTGCGGTACCTACGATATACACTTCGTGATGGCCCAGAGCTCGTCCAGGTGGCGTTGGAGGAGAGCTGGCAGCTGTCAGCGCAGTGTGACTCCCCGTCCTGGTGGAGCGATCTGCATCATGCAGCGGCCGCTCTCCCAACCTCTCTTGCCACACTGTTGTTTACCCCTACGAATGCCATTACGATGGCGGTACGTCTACTCCCTCCCTACCCGAACTGAGCGTGTCCTCGCGTTGACAGCAGGCTCCCATGCGCGTCATGGTTTTTTTTTTTCGGCTCGCCGGTTTTTACCTTGACAATGGTTTTTCCACTCCGACTGTAGCCCTACCGCGCTCGAAGGTGGTATGATAATTGCCTCGGGAGGTAGTCCAATAGGTGTATAGCAGACAATGCCCTATCCAAAGTGGATTCGTCGTCAGTAGAATTACGTAATAGTACCACCCGCTTGTACCGTAGCGTAGCTTTGCTGGTCAAAGCCCCCTTCCCGCGTGTGCATCTCTACAATGTGCATCTGCGCTGGAAGGATATCCGGACACGTGGGAAGCGGTCTCTGGGGGGATGCTAGTGCTGATGTAGATGCGAGCTTACTCACAGGCCTGCGATCGCGAACCTCGAGTGTTTCTAGGTAAGGCATTCGTAGTTACTGCTGTGTCGTTGGCGCATGAGATATCGCCCTCAAGGCAGCTGCTGAAGCTTGAAGTCCAATAGAGATGCCATTGATTGGTCAGGCGCTTCGACGATCCTCCATGTGTCCGTGCGTCCGTGACTCCGTAGCTGCGGAGATGTTCGCGGTAGTTGCGTGCACATTTGGGTAAGTTTGCGAAGGACGCGTGAGCGCGTGGTTTCGATCGCCGTTGGGTAGGGTAGGTGACCTCGGGAGCTGCAAACTGTACCATTGATGCGTCGTAGAGTTCATCCGCCTCGGTCGTCCCACGCACGTTCAAACTCAAAGCGTTCGGCATCTCGAGATGCTCAAGTTACCTCAAACGCCTCGAGAAGAATCCGAAGGCGCGATCGCACGCATTCATCGACACACGCCTCACTACCACGTTAATCGGCGACTTGGCGCAGCTGGAAGGCGATAGGCCCATTTTGAGTCTTGAAAGCAGCTCCATCGCCACTTCGGGTCCTTGAGGGGGTCTTCGGAGCCTTCGGAGGGGTTCGGAAACACGCTAGGCTCGCTAGCGGGGCGGCAGTAGAGAGCCAGAACTTACTTAGAAGTTTGCATTATTAGAGGCGGCCTCGATTGACATCGACGTCATGGATAACGGTATGGACGCCGCGCAACCAGACTCGGGCTCGAGTATCAGGGAATGCGTGTTACTTACCACCCGAACAGGATCCACGGTCGAGCCATTTACGACAAAGGACGCCGTACGTATGTCGCCATGTCCCGGAGGTCCCATGGGCGTGCGGGCAGCCGCCACTGGCCAGCGTCGCGTTTAAAACGAGCGTGGCGGAAACACTCCACCTAGGCCCTGGTAGCAGCTGGGCGCGTGCGGCATCATTCAGCCACTGAGGCTTCTGCGAATGATGTTTACGTGAAAGTGCGAGGCACGAGGCGCGGCCGAAGCAGCACGACGGAGTCACGGAAGGGACGTGCTCGAGCTCGACTCGGGGCTCTCTCCCTTTTGCGGGCGGTGTGAGAGCGTGTGCGCCAGTGCAGATCGTCAGAGAAGGACGGCTCGGAGGGAGGCCCGTCCAACAACCTAACTCGTGCGCGTGAGTATGGGGGGAAGCGCAGCGGGGCGCTGGAGCGACGGCAGGCACGGGGCTCGGGGAGGAAGGACGAAAGTAGCCATATATGGCAATCACATGGCCGGATTCGGACGGGAGGCGGGATCGATGGCCGGCGTTGAGTAGAGCCAAACCACAGCGCCGCGTTTGAGCGGTGCCGGAGTCTAGGCCACACG